>JALIZH010012472.1:0-254203 GCA_030522465.1 Rhipicephalus appendiculatus
CGAGTAGCTGGTTTAATTATCGATATAAGATGCACAGCGCAAGGTGGACAAGATGGCGCCAGTCCAGCAACAACCAAACGTAACGTCGTCTTCCTCCTCTTCTATGCAGCCACGTTGTGGCGGCTGTTCTGTATTATTACCCCCGGCGGTAGAAGCACCGTCTCGGTGCTTAAGCTACGCAGATGTGGTCAATGGAGGATAATAGGGCTTGAGTCGAGCCACGTGAACGGTGTCGCTCGAAGCTGACGATGACGTTGTTGGATCGGTTGGGGCGATCTCATAAGTAACGTCAGTGACCTGGCGAACGATACGGTAAGGTCCTGTGTAGCGCGACAACAGTTTCTCACACAGTGCCACACACCGAGTGGGTGACCAGAGAAGCACAAGAGAACCCGGCGAAAACTGCACGTATCTATGATGATAATCGTAGAGCTGTCGTTGGTGCTGCTGTGAGGCCTGCAGACGGCTACGGGCGAGTTGGCGCGCGTCGTCCGCGCGGGCGATGGCTTCCCCCGGCATACTCAGTGGCCGCGGGCAGCAAAGTGTCCAAGGGTAGCGTGGGGTCGCGGCCGTACAGGAGATAGAATGGCGTATAGCCGGCAGTGTCGTGACGCGAGGAATTATAGGCGAACGTCACATTTCTTGCTGAGGTCGTCAATGCAGCTCCACCTCCAGAAGCTGCACTGCCTAGTTTTCCGGTCGGAGGCGCTGCGAATAGGTCGGAGAGGCAGCACGGTGTTGTGGCGGCGAAAGAGATCGACGGCGAGCAGGGGACGGTGACCGGTCGTAGCGAGGTCTGGTCAGAGGAGTGGTAGGTGCAGAGAATGTGGTCGGCATCGGTGAAGCGAGGGCCGAGGACGACTGGTTGACCGAACTGGCATGATTGCGAGACCCATAGTGTTCCGGTGGAGACCGGTGGTTGCGGCAGTGGCGAGCGATATGACCAACGCGTCGGCAGTTAAAACATATGGGCTTGTCGTCCAGCGTACGCCATTCGGACGGATTGCGTTGGCGAGAATAGTTGGAAGGAAGTCGAGGAGCATACGGGCGACGATAAGAAGGCTCAGCAGAGTACACGGGCTGAACAGAATGTATACCGGCGTTCGATAATTCTTGACGGACGACGGCCTAGATCAAGGAGAGCGTGGTCTGGGAAGGGTCAGACGTCGGGAAGGGGGTGACGACAGGTTGTGCTGCCTCGACCTCTCGGCGAATGATGTGGGTGAGGCTGTCACATCGAGGGGGCCTGGCGTAAGACGTCGTCACACGAAGAAGTAGCCGCTGTGTTGGGAAGGCGCGCAATGCTTGGGCTACGCGGCGGGCTTTAGCTTGTTCGAGACGACGGCATTCTTTAACGATTGCGTCGATGCTCGTGACGTTGTTAAAAACCAGCAGGTTGAAGGCGTCGGCAGCAATCCCTTTTAGGACGTGGTTGACTTTCTCGTCTTCCGACATGCGCTGGTCGGCCTTGCTACAAAGAGCCAAGACGTCAAGAATGTAGGAGACGTAGGACTCGAGTAGATGTCTGGGCGCGTGTGACAAGCGCCTTCTTTGCAGCGCGCTGACGACCAGATGAATCACCGAAGAGGTCACGGATCTTCTCTTTGAAGAGATCCCAGCTCGTTATTTCGTCTTCGTGGGTCTCAAACCATGTCCGCGGAGTGCCGTCAAGGTAGAAAAGAACGTTAGCGAGCATGAGCGTGCGATCCCAGCGGTGAGTAGCACTGACGCGTTCGTACCAGTTCAGCCAGGCGTCAACGTCGATGGTACCATCACCGGAGAAAGTGCCGGGATCCCGGAGGAGTGGGAGAGTGACGTAGGTTGTGGCTTGGGATGAAGAGGTCGGCGGTGATGATGTACCGGCAGCCGAAGTCGGCGAGGGGTCGCCGGTGTTGCGTCCGCTGCGCGTCTCCATCGAGGTACGGGAGTCGTCCACCTCCACCAATAATGTAACGAGTAGCTGGTTTAATTATCGATATAAGATGCACAGCGCAAGGTGGACAAGATGGCGCCAGTCCAGCAACAACCAAACGTAACGCCGTCTTCCTCCTCTTCCATGCAGCCACGTTGTGGCGGCTGTTCTGTATGTATATATATATATATATATACATGTGTGTGTGTGTGTGTGTGTGTGTGTGCGTGTGTAAAGCCTGCGATGACACCGGTTCCAGTGCCAAAAACACGACTAATACATAGTGTTCACGTATTTGTTATAGCAGTAATCTATGGTTACACTCGTTGTACAGTAGTGATTGAATTCACTTACCTTGGCCTGTGAAGAATGCTGGAAATACTTTCGTAGGTATAAGAATGACACCACTTTGTCAATGATGCCATGAGTTCTTATCAGCTTTTTCACGCAGGTTCTCGCATTCAGCTCGAGTGGCGGCCGTGGTAGACCCGCTGATAGTAGAAAGTCGTGAAGTTTGCTACGGATATCGTGTGTTAGCACATCAGCGATTCGACGAATAATGTTCCAACCCAAATAATTGTACAGTGTTTTCCTGAGAAAAATAAATGCAATGTTGAGCTTGTTTCCATTTCGCTTTCTGAAAGCATGCAAATTACGGTCATGTTCATTGCTTACTGTGGTGAACCCCAGCCGGTGACAAAGCTTGGCGTAACTCTATGTCAGGGGTCTCAAAGTCGTCTCACCTAGCGGGCCGCCGTCACCATTTTTAAATGCGAAGCATTTCTTTGCGTACTGCAGGCACTTTTAGCGTTTCTATCTACGTATCTATCTATCTATCTATCTATCTATCTATCTATCTATCTATCTATCTAGCCGCCTACGTCTGGGTGCTCTCGTGATCACCCCTTTAACTTGGGGTAGACCAAAATTAGTATGTGAGGGTAAGATGGTTTGACGAATATAACTCGCTCGTTGTGAGATGAATAATGTGACAATCCCGTCGCGTATGTCGTCAAACCCTTTTTGGAAAAACCCTGTGGCACATACCACGGGCGGGTATGTGCCACAGGTATGCGAGTATGTGCCACAGGTATGCGGGTATGTGCCACAGGTGATTGACAGTTTATACTACCCAGGAACGGCGAGAACAAACATTGGTACTTTTAAGGCGAGATCTTTAAAAGCTGACATCATCAGCAGCGTTGACCGGACGAATGCAAATAATATATGTCAGTGTCCCAACAGAAATCGAACCCAAGTATTCTGCGTGGCAATCAAGCATTCTACCACAGAGCCACGCCAGGTCTCGGAACTGCTTTTCGAATAGCTAAGGCACGTTGCCGGGCTAGTTGGTTGGGGTTCATGATTCATAAGACGTAGCGCATCATGACAGGCACACAGAAGAGGAACAACACACAGAGCCACGACCCTAATGTTCGTGAAACGTCAATTGTCTTTGCAGTGCTGGCTATCCAATTTTATAAACATTACATATCTACTCCGATGATACAGCCGTCCCACCGGGTTAACGTTAATTGTAGTAAAGCGTCATCCACTGAAGTTGATATATGTTGCAGTGTCCAGGCCAACCATCCTCGCGAGCACAAGCCCTACATATCAGTTTTACGCTTCTGGTGTTGCTAATGCCCATGTTGCTGTTGGCATCGTTACGCAACTGTGAACAAGTTTTTATACAAAACATATGCGACTGTGCAACATATATCTGTGCGTACAACATTTGTACGTATCTTTAGCGTCATTTCGTAACATTTCGCTCAATAAAAAAAATTACAACACAGTCACCTTCCCTCCGCATGCTTCGCATAACATCGATTCCCAAGGTACGTGGGATCTGCCGAATTTTTTTTCTAAGAAGGGCCCGGAGAACGACAAACGCTTAAACGGGGGGGGGGGGGGGTGGCTGGGGGGGGGGGGCGGAGGAGGTGAAGGAAAGGGATTATTTTAATCAAAACTTCAACCTAACGTTGCGCTTTGGATGAACGTCTTTCCCATATATATATAAGGGTCGTAACCGAAGCACATTTTACGTTCGGTTTTAGAAGGATGTCGATGCTGATATACCAAATGGCTACAATTACTGAACAGAGTTTTAAATGCGAAGCATTTCTTAGCGAACTTCCGCGAGTTTGAGCGTATCTATCTAGCTATCTATCTATCTATCTATCTATCTGTCTAACTAGCCGCCTACGACTTTGTGCTCTCCTGGTGGTATCGTTAATGGGATTAGACCAAATTTTTTATGACATAACATGACTGTATGACGAACATAAATAGCTGGTCATATCATGAAAATCATGACTAACTTGTCATGAAAAAAATGATTTACATGCCACGTTCATGGCGCGCTCGCGGCCGTTTCGTTAGCTTGATATACACCAAATTTGGGATTGAGTGACATTACTGTATGACGAACATACATGGCAAGTGCTAATATGAAAATCATGACTTCATGAGCAACATGACTTGCATTCCACGCTCATGGCGCGCTCGCGGCCGTTTCGTTAGCTTGATATACACCAAATTTGGTATTGAGTGACATGACTCTATGGCGAACATAAATGACAAGTCGCAATATGGAAATCATAACTTGTCATGTGCGACATGACTTGCATTCCACGCTCATGGCGCGCTCGCGGCCGTTTCGTTAGCTTGATATACACCAAATTTGGTATTGAGTGACATGACTGTATGACGAACATAAATGACAAGTGGTAATATGGAAATCATGACTTGTCATGTGCGACATGACTTGCATGCCACGCTCATGGCGCGCTCGCGGCCTTTTCGTTAGCTTGATTATGCACCAAATTTGGTATTGAGTGAAATGATTGTATGACGAACATAAATGACAAGTGGTAATATGGAAATCATGACTTGTCATGTGCGACATGACTTGCATGCCACGCTCATGGCGCGCTCGCGGCCTTTTCGTTAGCTTGATTATGCACCAAATTTGGTATTGAGTGAAATGATTGTATGACGAACATAAATGACAAGTGGTAATATGGAAATCATGACTTGTCATGTTCGACATGACTTGCATGCCACGCTGATGGCGCGCTCGCGGCCGTTTCGTTAGCTTGAGATACAGGAAATTTGGTATTGAGTGACATGACTGTATAACGAACATAAGTGGCAGGTGGTAACATGAAAATCTTGGCATGCATGTAATCTACAATGCCATTTACATGCCACGCTCATGGTGCGCTTGCGTCCAGTTCGCTAGCTTGACATACACCAAAATTGGTATATCGCGACGTGACTTGTACAGTGGCGCCGATCGTGAAATAACTTGGAGTTATCAGGGGAGCGTTTAGCTGTTTGTTTGAATGTGCATCGCCTCGCCTTGCTTTCACGCTCGCCCTCGTTTTGCCCTGTCGTGATGTCAGCTTCGAAAATGATAACGGCCGCCGTGGCCTGACACACAGACTTCGAATTTTTCTTCGGTAAAGCTAAATAAATGCCAAAACGTTCCTTCAAATAAAAGAGGGCCAGGGTGAAAGCAAGCAATAGGGAGTGATGCGCACTTACAGGAATAGCCACACTCTCTCCCAATAACTCAAAAATATGGCACGATCGGCGCCACTTTACAGCCTTGCAGAGCGCTGGGCCACGCGCTCGCATGATGTAGCTCATACTGAGCGCGATAGTACTATTCGGGGCGCGAAGTAACGCCGAGTAAATTGCTTGCATCACTATGACTGCGGCTTTTCTACCCAAAAAGCGGCCTTCAGACTGACTCACATTAGACGGCCATTTCGTTGACGAGCTGTTCAACGCTACAAAAACTGAACTTACATTCAAAGTGCTTCTCCTTCATAAATGTTTTTGCCATTGGTCGGTAGACCTCACTAATATATTCAGCATCAGGATTCCCCAATCATTCCAGCAGGAATACATTTAGCAGAAGCAGCTTTATGTGAATACTAATTCTGTGCATAAACCGGGCCTTCCATCATATTTCTAGTGCTATATCCTTTACATCCTTTCAGCTGCTGACCGCATGGTGTGAGTGCTCATAAACTACACGAATAGTTCCCTGTCTGTGGGTGTGCACGTATACTTACACACGCGCATGTTGTGGTCAAGCGTAACAAACGCATTTGCTTCAGTGATGTCACATAATTTTGCCTTGTGAAAGTAGTAAAAAAGCTCAACAAGGAGTTTTGCTGAGCTATAGACGAGTTACAAAAAAAAGATTTTGTTGCAGCGCCATCTGTCAACGGCCGCCATTGGGCATGAATGAGCAGTCCCGTGTGTTTGGCCGGCATGCATACCACCTGAATCACACAAAATGTTCACATCGAAATGAAACGTACGTCTATCTCACGTTCATACTTCTTTTCACTCGCACGAGCGCCACGTTTCTGCGTGTTTTTTTTATTTGCTTTCATGCACGATGGCGGCTTAGCCCAGAGTTGCTTGAACATTTCGAGGCTTTTTACAGTGTTGCTGGTATTTATGCAACTCGTCTATAGTTGTTCATTACTTGAGAAAAATAGGTATGGCGCAAGAAAGACCGGGAAGAAGTGTAGACACGTTTTTTTTCGGTAAAAACCTTCCAAACCAACTAGCTCACCAAGACCAACAATCGTTAACGAACATACAAACACGTGTTTGACACGTGTTTGCCAGTTAGTGTTTTCACTTCGTCGCCGTCGTTTTGTCCGATACCTATCATTTTGAAGTAAAAATCTCGTTCAACGATTGCTTCCCACGTGCTTTTAGAAACAGTCGCATTTAATGTTACTGTTGCGAAAGAAGAAGAAACGCCGACCACAATAAAAACAATTTCAAACAAAACGAGGCGTTTTGGCTCCTATACGGGAGCCTTGTTCACAGTGAAGTACAGAACAAAAAAAAATCTCTTCCTTTTAGGAGTATCTTCTTTTTTTTAACTTCACTGTGAACAAGGCTCCCGTGTGGGAGCCGAAACGTCTCGTTTTGTTTGAAATTGTTTTTACTGTGGTAGGCGTTTCTTCTTCTTTTGCAATACCTCCTCCCGACCAGACGGGATTCCGTCAAACCCTGGATTTCATTAATGTTACTATTACTGCACGGGAAATATGATAAAAAGTGCGGTTACAACGTGGTGTACGGAAAGTTTTCACGTAGCGACGCGTTGGAACAAGCGATGCATTGGAAATTCCACGTAGCTCACAGACAACATGCTGTGGAGGAGGGAGGGGACACGGGGGGGGGGGGGGGCGCACACTATTGTCAGAGGCTGAGCCGTGCTCCTGAGAAGGGAGAGTCAGCATTTTTTCGTCTTCGTCAACCTCTACCACTCCTTCCCCCCCCCCCCACCCCCCCCCCCCGCCTTTACTGTCGTTCGGCGTCATTGTCGCGAAACTTGCTTGACCAGACAGGGAAGGGTAGCCAGCTCGATGGAAGGACAAGTTGTAGCGAGAGCAGGCTTTTTTCGCTCCGGCCAGCAGAATTATAGGCGCTGCGCTGTGCTCCCGACCGGGCTGCAGAAATTAGGCGCCTTTTCTTCTTCGAACCACAACCACCACCACCACCACCAGCAGAATTCTTCAAGAAGTGTCGGTGTGTGGATATGTGCGGAGGAAAGTCAAAAACGTTTGCGAGACGGATACGCGGCAAGATTCCAGCACTGTTTTCGGCAGAGATCACCGCAGCTAGCAGCCAGCGGCTACGTGCTTCCGTATTGGACTCATTCGCTTCATTTAAGGACACGTTTTGACTGCTCTTACGTCTGTCCAGTCAGATTTTTGTTCTCTTTATCGTGGGTTCGCTATTGACCATGCCTTTTATTCGCTCGTGTTCTTACCGATCCAAGAGCCTCACGTGAAATGTATTCATGCATGCTTCTTTTTCCGTTACATTCTTACCTTGAGATAAGAAATGCGTGCGTGCGTGCGTGTGTACCTTGTTTAGATGTACAGTATGTGGAAACTTGCGGCACCACTCGCAACGTTTTTCAGGTCGCGTGCTGTAGTTTATTCATGTTTCTGTCCCATAAGGTATGACTTAAAGAATTGTGATTTCCGCTTAAAGGATAGGGGTAATTTAATTTCCAGTCATGTGTTACGACGAACTAACGTTTGCGAACCAACCCAACCTTACTTTTCGGTGAATTTGATCAACATGGGGTGGGGGGGGGGGGGGGGGGGGCTCCTCTGTTAGTAACTAGCCCACGCGTATACATGCTCTTCTAGTCTGTTTGCCAGCCGTAATCTCCCTTTCTCGCCGGGCCGCCTAACATCATCTTTGTTTTCTTCGGGTACATCTTTAATCCGGCTTCTTTCGTTTACATCAACAGTATTTCTTTGTTTCGTGATTCGTCACCGTCATTGCCGAAAAGCGCGATATCGTCCAGAAAACAAGTACCTATGATATTTTCGTTAATTTTTAATCATATTTTTTTTCCGTTCTATGTTTTTAAATATTTATTCTGAATGTGCCGTGAATAACATTGAAAAGATTGTAACTCTTCGCCTGACCCCATTCTCGATCATATTTTCGTGTTTTTCATGAGGAATCCGGCGGCTGTCGGATCGTTTTAGATGTTGGCTACGGTATCTATAGATGTTTAGGTGTTCCTTTATGGCATCATTATTCCGGAACTGCTGGCGTGTGTTCATATGTGTGAATAAATTTCCGTTTATCACTTTGCAAATGTGTTGCTCCTTCATTACCTAGACGCATGCGTAACTGATGCAACAGGACTTTCATCCTTTTAGGTGTGTTGGAGACAATATGGAGTTTTCTTCTCAGCCTTGCACGGTTCCACAGAATTCTGGGTCTCAATGCTACGCTAAAACCCCAGATGGGTCGTTCTGCTTACGAAGTATTTACCGAATACGGCGCCAATGGTAGTCGATGAATGCCGTTGTGCCGCGAGTAGGTTTTTTTAGCACTGCTGACTTACAGTACAGTAATCACAGGAATACTGAACTATGCATGGTCGCCACGCAGCCGTTTCACTTTATAACACGCGTATCAACCTTTTTAATCAAGCTACTGTAGGCATCGAGCAACTACCGCCGGTGTCCCCATCTAAACTGGCTACGTGCAGGCTACAACTGCACAGTATGTTACCTTACTCACCGCGCGGTAAACTACCATAATAACGAGTGCTAACCGTCGCACCGGCGGCTTCCCGACGTCAGCGAGGCCGGCACCACGCCAGCATCGGCCAGCTTACATAGGCCCAATGACGGCTTGCCATCATCTGCTGAATAACGGCGGGCCGGTCTCGGAACGACGGTGGCAAGCCGTCATTGGCCGAACGCCGGCAAGCCGTTATCGGCCCAATGCCGGCTAGCCCTCATCGGCCCAACGCCGGCTAGCCCTCATCGGCCCAACGCCGGCTAGCCGACATCTGACCGATGTGGGTGAAAGTAGCGCGAGTGTGATTTGCCGACATGGGGCCAATATTGCCGCCCACGTTTGCCGACGTTGGGCCGAGATCGGTCCAATGCCGGCGTGCTGCCTGGGATCCGACAAAGAGCGTGGTGTTCAGACGACATAAACAGAGCCACCGTACTAAGAGGCCGGAACTTCGTAATTCTGTCACGCGATATTAGAGCAGTTAACGAGGCCCTTACGCTGAATTACGCCTATGTACGGTTGTTTTCTTTCCCAAAGCTAGGGTTACGAACCATCCTGGATTTTGCGGAACTGTCCCGCCTTTTGATACACCGTCTCGAGTCACGCGCCATTCGTGTCCGGACAGCTGCAAGTCTACGGATTTGCATCGGACCGTCCAGTTAGAAATTTTTATGTGATTCAACGCCCGCCGAACACTGCGCCTCCCACTAAGGAACACGAAGTTCGCACAAATCGCGTGCACAGAGCAATGTTGTGGTGACTAGCGAAGAAAACTGAGTTGGCTGTCTCGCTATGTTAGCCTACGCAGTCCCACCTCCTTTCTCCCTTCCTGCATTGGAGAGTTCGTGCCCATGCCACAGCAGCTCCAAGCACTGGCGTAGCTTTTTGGTAGTAGAGCTGACTGGCGCGCGGAATGTTTAGTTTCATTCCGACTAGAGCACCTAGTTTTTTATTCACCCATCTATCGTAATTTTTCGCTCTTGCACAACGCCACCGACGCCTAAAGTCATGCGTCGCGGGTTCTCTAAAGCTATCACTTTAGGTACAGATGATATATTTATCTAATTGCTCCCATTACTTGCATTTCTAGCCATCTCAAGGTATCTGCCGCAAGAGGTACCAAATGCCGCAGATAGCGAGCAAATATCGCATTATTTTATATTTCGGCAATTTCGGACTTATTGTTTTAACCCAAAAATTTTTCTGAGTAAGTGATGCAACGTCGAGCACATGTTGGGACCGAAAAATTATCCACCCCTTTTGCGCTTATGATTTATACAGACGTCTGCTGTCAACATTTCATGTTTCATAACGAAATACAATTTTTCCTTTTTGCATGAACGCCTGAAATACTAGCCTGTTACCTGAAGCAAAACAGTTGAGTCTATCAATTTCACTTACTACAAATTAGGCTAACTCTACGCTGATGATTTTGGGTCATTTACTCTTTTGGGGTTTTGGGGATTTAGCAGAATATAGATTACCCCAGCAGGCAGCAGGTAAATTATGGTTTAATTACTTACGGTTTCGCCTCCTTGATGTATTCGGCTAACTTCATGAAATATCCAGGAAGAGTTACGATAATTTTGTCCGTTAAATTTAAGGTGAGCTTAGCATTACCAAAATCTCTTTGAAGAGCGCCATGAAGTGGGAACTGTGGAGAAAGCACAGAGTCATTTTGTTGAATAATGCAAGAAACACCGCCTGAATTAACTTCTGTTACTTTTTCTTTTCTTGAATGCATATTGCACGTGCGGTTATTGTCTTATTCTCATGTATTCATGTATCAGCCACAAAACTGTTATCAACGCTCGGCGCAGACAGCCTCGCATTCTTCGGGATACTTCATCATTGTTTGAGACAACTTTGGTTAGATCACGTGCGTGATGCGGAAAGTCAAGTTTAATCCAGGGCTTGTGCGAGCGTCAGTGATAACACTTGAAATTTCGATGCGTGATGTATAAAAGACGGCGCGTTGAAGCGAAGATCGGATTATTGACGGCGGACGCTGTGTTCGCCGCTTCAGTGTAGTACGTGCATTGTGTATTGCTGTAGTTTGAGGTTTCGTTTCCCGGCTACAGGTTCGCCCAAATAAAGAGTTTTGTCCCCAGGAAGCCGACTGCTGCTTTCATTCACATCATGACCTCGTGACAATATAAACTGTGTGGTGAGCGTTATTGCATCCCACTTGACCTTTACTAGAACTATGCAGACATTAATATATCATGTGTATTTTTCTAAAGACCAAAAAGAGATAAAAATTGGAGGACCCTTAAGCTTCGCCTTTAAGAGTTGAACGCGATAGCGATATCCTGTCCCTAGTGCATACTTCAATCACTTAGTGATTGAAGTACGCACTACCACGGACAAGATGATTTTTCGCTCACAACCAACGACGCCGGCACCGAGGCCGACGCCGGAATTTCTGCGAAACGAGCTCTTTAACGCTATCGCGTTAAAAGTCAAATGTTCAGATTTAATGGTGTAGTGATCTGTATAATTTGTTTTGAATTTACCCATTCGCATTAAATGCCTAGGTGTAATCTTGTCAGGCTCAAATATTTCCTGTATTTTAGCGTGTTGCTGTCACGCACCAGTTCTCTGTAAACTTGGCTTCAAACCTTGTTTGGGACGCTGCTTTTTTGGTTTTATATTGTGACCATTATGCTATTAGTGGCGTGATTCCTCTTGCTTGTTTTTAGGGAAGCGGTGTAAGTCTGACGAACTGCGTTATTACCGTTCTTTTCAACCATGTGCCAAGACAGTTGTACTGTGTAGTAAAATATAACGGGCCTGAAATACGCAAAGTGTGTCATATAAATGAATAATGAAACAAGTAAGTGTATTGATTGGACACGGGGTCCAAATCGTAGACGTGGCTTTCAACCAGTATGTTTTAACACGGGTACAAGTTGCTTACTAGCTTGTTTGCTCTCAACTACACAAAATGACGTCAGCACCAACGATGATCAGCGTTTCAAACTAATGCTTTACGAGGACACCTGGCGCACTCCGCCCTTGATTATTATGAGCGTTTCAGCTCAAAGCGCCCCTGGGTTCCTCATACGCTCGTCAGTGAGATTGCCCATCAACTGCATAAGGAGTCCACCCGTCAAGTACACTTTTGGCATGCCTCTAGTTGACTGTTAGCATGCCTCTCAGTCAACATGTTTTCACTTCACATGTTTGTACTTCCTTCTCTGTGTAGGCTACGACAGCGATAATTCATGTTTGCTTCTGTTCCCATGCCCAAGATTGTCATGATACGCCTCCTGAGAGACTTTACATGTTTTTTTGCTGTGATTGGAGGTTGCTAAATCCACCCTGGCCCAAACACCTACTCTAAACTTGTTGGACATTGATTCCTTGCGAGCTGATTAAGCTGCGCTGACAAGCCATACCCTCAAGCTCATAAGACATACATACGCGTAGTCTCCAAACGTCGCGATTTCAAATCGAGATCACCGCTGATGCTAAGGCCAAAAAACCTGGACGAAACTCTCTTGAATATAATAAGTTCTGGCATTATGAAAAATCTGGACGTGCTAGAGGAAATCCTCCTAATGTAGGTGGTGTCACCGTAAAAGCTTCCAGCATGGAAAGAGCTAATGAATAAGCTAGAACTCTGAACAGTAACTTGGAATCTGGTTTAAAATATATTTGTCAGACGTCGAAAGAAACGAAATAGCAAATACCGCGAGTAATCGAAGCTATTATCGACACATTTCCGTTCGACGAAGTGCCGCGTGTGGACGGCGTTGGCTCATTGATGCTTAATAAATCCCGTCCTGTTATCACAATGTTTACAGGCTTTAAAACCTACGAAAATCTAAAGTTCCTGTGCATTTAGTTCAAGCATAAAATATTAGTATCTGCCTCCCGCATTCCTATGCTGGTGCGACTGGTATGCTCATCTGGTGACAGGTGAAAAAACACTGGATGCCCCTTTCCCAAAATGTCATTGAAGCCACTGCATTTTGGTGTCAACACCACTGCTTCAGCCGCCAAAATTATGTATGTGTTTGTGGGGGGCGGTTAAATGCAACACAAGATTGCCCTTATAACAGACAGCGTTTCTTCGTCATAAGCGCGTCTGGCACTCCGCGTCACAATAGTTCAATAATGAGAGTTAAGGAACCTGTGATTTCAGTATATAAACACACTGGAAGAAATCTACAGCGGATCCACAGCCACCATAGTCCTCCGTAAAGCAACCGATAGAATTCCAGTAAAGAAGGGTACAAGGCGAGGAGACACGATCTCTCCAATGCTATTCACCGCGTCTATACAGGAGGTTTTCAGCACCCTAGATTGGGAAGAGTTAGGCATAAGAGTTAATGGAGAATATCTTGGTAACCTGCGATTCGCTGATGACATTGTATTGATGAGTAACTCAAGGGACGAATTACAGCTCATGATTACTGAACTGGATACGGAAAGCAGAAGAGTAGGTCTGAAAATTAATATGCATAAAACTAAAGTAATGTGGAGCAATCTCGGCAGAGAACAGCGCTTTGCGATAGGTGGCGAGACACTGGAAGTTGTAAAGGAGTACGTCTCCTTAGGACAGGTAGTAACCACGGAGCCGAACCATGAGAGTGAAATAACTAGAACAATAAGGGTGGGATGGAGCACATTCGATAAGTATTCTCAAATCATGAATGGTAGTCTACCACTATCCCTCAAGATGAAGGTATGTAACAGCTGCATCTTACCGGTACTTACCTACGGAGCAGAAACCTGGAGACTTACAAAGAGGGTTCAACTTTAATTGAGCACGACGCAGCGAGCAATGGAAAGGAAAATTATAGGTGTAACCTTAAGATACAGGAGGAGAGCAGAGTGGGTCAGGGAACAAACAGGGGTTTAGGATATCATAGTTGAAATCAAGAAGAAGAAATGAACATGGGCAGGGCACGTAGCACGTCGGCAGGATAACCGCTGGTCATTAAGGATCACTGACTGGGTCCCAAGAGAAGGCAAACGCGTGAGGGGAAGACAAAAAAAATCACAGCATATCCACGGAGTGAACGATGATGAGTGCGCGAAGCTCCGGAGGTTCATCGGTAAACCGTGAATCGTCCGTAAATTTTGCCTAGTCGATCATCATGTAAATCACGCTTCACGCATCATCACGCTTTCCGAGACCTTGTCTTCGTCGCTCATTGCGCGCTGACTGCCGAGAGAAAGGCGAAGCGCGCCAAGAGCGAACGCATTTTATAGCTTTCGCCCTCTAGCGGTCTCCCGCATCGGGGGGTGGAGCGAGCGCCGTCGCGCCTCAAGCGTTCTCCGATTCAATGAACGCAATGCACCTCCATCCAATGAGATTCTAGCGTCGCCGCGCCATCCCGCGGTCTCCTATCACACTAGAGCACGCAGCGGAGCCGTCTCCTACGCATCGGAATGAAGCGAGCGCCGCTGTGCCATCGCCATCTAGTGAGCACTCCGAGCAGCGGAGCCGTCTCCTACGCATCGGAATGGAGCGAGCGTCGCAGCGCCAGCGCCATCTAGTTAGCACTCCGAGTACTAGATGTGGCTACGACGCACAACGAGGGACTAACCCATGCCCTAAGGAGCTTCTCCCCTAAAATTAGGTGGGCAGATAAGATTAAGAACTTTGCTGGTATAACGTGGCAGCAGAAATCACAAGAGCGGGTTGACTGGCGGAACATGGGAGAGACCTGTTGTGAGTGAAGTTCGCGAGTGTGGTGCGGTTTTAATTTAGAGCGGCAAAAACAACGACGACGGCCTAGATCGTACTACCTGCGTGAGCGCGACGAGCACTGGAGAAAGAAAAAAAACAGAAAACTCAAGCAAAACAAGACAGTACCAAGAGCCACTGCGGGAAGAAAGAGAAGAGGCGGAAGAGTCGCGCTGGCTGTTCGAGGTGCGTGGCTAGGGTGTGGTCTGCGAGCTCGTCGGGTCCGTGGGCCCGAGCTTCCCCAAGGCATCCACCTAGCCGACGAAGGCCTTCACGGGGGCCTGGCGACTGTTCTACTACAGTGGCTATTGCCGAGGCCCTGGCACGGCGTGGTCCTGGCGCTGAGCGGAGAACAGCGCCTCAGATGACGGCGTCCACCGGGAGCGGGAGCAAGCCGTCGGGCTAAGGGCATGAGTTCACCGACTCCTACTGCTGCGTCTTCTTCGCCGGACTGGTGATGTGCACGATCCTCGGGTGAGCCGTATATGTCTCCTGACCACTTTAGTGCTCGGACTCATAAGGCTCGTTATAGGGGTCCCTTTGTAAGAACTGCATTCACTTTCGGTTTAGCTGACGCTTGTTAGCTTCAACTTTCTTTGATTTTTGTGTTCCCGTGCCGTTTTCGTTCCGTGCGTCCAAAATATTTTTCTTTTTGTTAAAATCAAACTCTCACCTCCTTCGCTTTTCCGACAACATTATTTCATGGCTTGTCCGACTAGCTTTATTAACTGAACCTGTCACAAATTGGCGTCCGCGCGACAGGACGTGAGTGTTTGACACTGAGTTGTAGATTTTCATAGCGGTAACGAAAGAAAAAAAATGAGCTCGCGGGAGTTGATAGCGCGGGCAGAACGCATGGGGTTGGAAGGAGCGGAGTTGCAGGCATGGTTCGACGGGCGAGAAGCGCGAGAGGGCGAGGAACGAGCCGCGGAGAGATACGCCAAGAAAGAGCAGCTGGAGCTTGAAGGCCGCAATTTACAGCTGCGCCTTCAAGTCGCAGAAACGGAGGGCCAGAGCCGAGAAGCAAGCCAGGGACGCTTGGAAGTAGAAGAATGGACGCTCCAACTGCGCTTGAGAGTAGCTGGGGCTGGTGTCGGGGGAGCCTGCGGTTGCTAACTCGGGACCCAAAAGAGCGCGTCTGCAGTTGTGAACCCGCACAACTTTATATATACCAGTTTTCATTCAACGAGAACCGAGACGACCGCGATGCCTACCTGAAGATATTCGAGACAGTGGCGACAGGTCAAGATTGGCCGCGAGAAAAGTGGGCAACCGCTCTTAGCTTGTGCCTAACCGGAAAAGCTCTGAAGGTATTTGGACGATTGTCACCTGATGACTCATTGTCATACGACAAGGTCAAGTCGGCACTGCTCCAGCGTTTTCTATTCACGGCTGAAGGCTACCGAGAGAAATTCCGGAAGAGCAAGCCTGAGGATGGCGAAACTGGAAGGGAGTATGCCGCAAGACTACAAAGTTTCTTTGACCGGTGGATAGAAATGTCCCATACAGGGAGGAACTTCGAATCTATCCGTGACTCGATGGTGGCCGAGCAATTCATGGTCAACTGCAGCAGTCAGCTGGCGCTGTTCTTACGGGAGAAGAAATGCAAGACTCTGGAAGCCATGGCAGAGGCAGCTGATATTTTCATGGAAGCAAAGAGGCTGAAGAACTTGTTAACAGTTCGGGATAAGCGTGAAGATACAAGCGTAAAGGCTGAAGGGAGTTCCTCGAGTCCAAGAACAGAGATGCAATGTTTTGTTTGTGGCCGTACGGGGCACAAGGCTTCTGACTGCCTAAGTAAGCCGAAGCAATTATATTGCACATACTGCCGTAAGTCGGGACATGATTTCCGGGGCTGTCAGAAAAGGAACAGCACATCAAGGTCAGCAACTTCCTGTCTGCTGTTACCCAAGGACGAGACTAATCCTCGGCCCACGGACAATTGCGACGACTAGAAGCAAGATGGTAATGTCACGAGCATGGTGAATACGCAACCACTATGTAACAGGCTTCACATGCCAGTGTTACGCGGGGAAGTCAATGGACAAAGGGTGCGGGTCCTAGGGGGACACCGGAAGTAATACATTGGTTGTACGCCGATCATTAGTACCTGATGAAGCACTCACAGGCACTACGGCTACTTTGTAACTGGCTGATGGGAGCACCATTGTAGTTCCTGAGGCGGAGGTGCATATCAGATCTGCCTACTTTTCCGGGACGGCCATTGTCAAGTGTATGGCATCGCCACTATACGATGTCATAGTGGGGAATACACATGGTTGACGTGATGCCAATGACCCCGACGACTGCTGGAAACTTCCTTCTCAGGATAAATCCAGCAAGAGCGACGTTCATCCAGTGCACGAAGATAACCGACCAAATTCACTTCTGGTTGGTGTAACAGGGCCCAAGCGTTCGCGAAGATTGACATCCGCTAAACTCCCTGGGCAGATGTTTCACAAGAAATTTCGCGAAGAACAAGAGAAAGACGGGACGCTTGACCTATGTAGAGCCAGAGTGGGTAAAACGTTTCATGGCAAGGGCTCAACCGCCTTTTCTTTTGTCATTAGGAATGGCATTCTTTACCGGGAATACTTTCTATCCCCTGGCAAGACCTTCCAACAGGCCGTAGTCCCAAAGTCCTTGAGAGGCCAAGTGTTACATTTGGCTCACGAGAATGTAATGTCTGGTCATCAGGGTGTCCAAAAGACTGTGGATCGCGTTCTGGAAGCGTTCTACTGGTCGAGCGTGCAAGACCATGTCCGCAGATATGTTAGATCCTGTGACGCCTGTCAAGGGACTTTACCAAAAGGCAAGGTGGGCAAAGTACCTCTAGGGCGCATGCCATTCATCGACATCCCTTTTGAACGTGTGGCCATCGAGATCATTGGGCCAATAACTCCGACTTTTGCAAAAGCTCATCGATATATCCTGACTCTCGTGGATTTTGCGACACGCTACCCTGATGCGGTGCCTTTGACAGCAATTGATTCAGCTACAGTTGCTGAAGGACTTGTCGAGAGGTTTTCTCGCATTGGCTTCCCACGCGAAGTTTTGTGTGACCAAGCATCCTGCTTTACCTCATATCTCATGAAGGAAGTAAACGAAATACTGGCTATCAAGCATCTTAGTTTCACGTCATACCATCCTATGTGTAACGGGATGGTAGAGAAGTTCAACGGAACATTAAAGCAAATGTTGCGGAAAATGGTTCAAGAACAGCCGAAATGTTGGGATCGCTTGCTAGCACCTCTTTTGTTCGCCTATCGTGAAGCACCACAAGCGAGCTCCGGGTTCTCACCATTCGAACTGATTTATGGATGACATATTCGAGGACCTCTGAGGATACTGAAAGATCTCTGGACGGAAGAACAGGAAAACTAAGAACTTAAGACGACGTACGGATATGTCTTGGATCTAAGAGAACGGATTGAGAAGACACTGGAGATAGCACGACAAAACCTGAGCCTAGCACAGATTTTTCAAAAGAGATATTACGACCGCCGCAGCAAGCAACGAGAACTCAAAGCTGGCGATCAGGCGCTGATCCTGCTGCCCACAAGCAACAACAAGTTACTGATGCACTGGAAAGGGTCGTTTCTAGTAACAGGAAAGAAAAGCGACTATGTTTATTGGCTGGACTTAGGACATAGCAAATAACTCTTTCACATCAACATGTTGAAGAAATAAGAAGAACGCCGCCAGGAAGAACTTCCCCAGACGTCTTCTTTTGTCGTCGTGGAAGAAGAGGAGTCTGAGAAGTCACTGCCAATCTTCAAGGTTCAAGACAGCTGTGGCACTGACTCTATAAAGCTCGGAGACGGTGTCGAAGAGTAGCAGCGGGCAGAAATACGGCATATATTAAATACCTATGAAGACGTATTCTCGGAGATTCTGGGTAAAACAAACCTTCTGGAGTGTCGGTTACAAATGACCACCTCAGAACCAATTAACACTCCGCAATACCCGTTGCCATTCGCTATGAGAGAAGTCGTCGAAAAAGAAGTGCAGGACATGTTGAAACTTGGCATATAGAACGTTCCGAGTCATCATATAATTCTCCTCTCGTCTCAGTGAAAAAGCCGGACAATAGCTACAGGGCCCGCACTGACTTTCGCCGTATAAACAATGTTTTGGTATCTGACGCAGAACCTATACCCAGAACCGATCACTTGTTTGCCGAGGTGGGAACAAAAACATGGTTCTCAAAGTTCGATTTAACCAAAGGATATTGGCAAGTTCCTCTCGAAAAACAGTCACAGCAAAAGACCGCCTTTTCAAGCCAATCGGGGCATTATCATTTCCTCTATATGCCCTTCAGCATCAAGACCACATCCGCTGTCTTCACTCGTTTGATGAGGAGGCTACTTCTCGGAATCTCCAACCCGGTGCATTAAATAGACGACGTATTGGTCGCTACCACGACCTGGGACGAACATTTGACAACTTTGGAAGAATTGTTTGCCAGAGTGCGCCAGGCAGGACTAAAGATCAAAACACAGAAATGTGAAGTGGCGATGAGCACCGTCACCTTTTTGGGACATCGATTGGGAGATGGCAACATCCGACCAGTCGAGAGCACAATACAGAAGATTGCCTGCGCTAATAGGCCTGAGACGAAGAAGCAACTCCGGTCATTCCTTGGGCTGGCTGGCTATTACCGCGACCTCATACCCCGCTATGCCGAAAAAGCACAGCCACTCACCGAAATGACTAGAAATATGGAGAAGAACAAGACTACGTGGACCAAGGTTAGGAAAGAAGTGTTTGAATCGCTCAAGAAGGCGTTGTCTTCCTGACCCATAGTCAGAGCACCTGATCTCAAAAGAGAATTTGTGCTCCGGTCCCACGCCTCAGATTCTTGCATTGGCGCTATTCTGATGCAAGAACATGATGGCATCCTCCACCCTGTGTCGTATGCCAGTCGTCAACTTCTGCCTTGTGAAAAGAGATACTCCGCAATCGAGCGAGAATGCTTAGCGTTGGTTTGGGCGATCGAGAAATATCTTTTTTTCTATGGAACATCATTTGTCGTACAAACTGATCACCAGCCAATGCAGTGACTCTTAAGGGCAAAACACCTGAACAGCAGGGTGTTACGTTGGAGCCTTGTATTACAAGAATATTCATTCCGAGTTGCACATTCAAGGCTCGGAAAATGTGGGCGCGGATTATATGAGCCGGCTGTGAAATTGTAATCGTTTCCTCATGACAAGCAACTAAAGCATTTTTGTTTGTTTGTTAAGGCTGTCTTGTGCATGGACGACACTTATTGATTTGTCGCGCACTGAACTGAAGTTTATTTTTCTTCAAAAAACAAACTTTTTTCAAAAAAGGGGACTCTTGTTGTGAGTGAAGTGCGCGAATGTAGTGCGATTTTAATTTCGAGCGGCAAAAACAACAACTACGGCGTAGATCGCACTACCTACGCGAGCGTGCCGAGCACTGGAGAAAGAAAAAAAAAGAGAAACTCAAGAAGAACAAGACAGAACCGAGAGCCACTGCGGGAAGAAAGAGAAGATGAGGAAGAGTCGCGCTGCCTGTTCGAGGTGCGTGGCGAGGGTGTGGGCTGCGAGCTCGTCGGGTGCGTGTGCCCGAGCTTCCCCAAGGCGTCCACCTAGGCGACGAAGGCCTTCACGGGGCCTGGCGACTGTTCTACCACAGTGGCTATTGCCGATGCGTGGTCCTGGCGCTGCGCAGAGAACAGCGCCGCAGATGACGGCGTCCACCGGGGAGCGGGGAGCGAGCCGTCCGGCTAAGGGCCTGAGTTCACCGACTCCTACTGCTGCGTCTTCTTCGCCGGACTGGTGATGTGCACGATCCTCCGGTGAGCCGTATCAGGACTCTCCTGACGACTTTAGTGCTCGGACTCATAAGGCTCGTTATAGGGGTCCCTTTGTAGGTTCCTTTGTAAGAACTGCATTTACCTACTTTCGGTTTGGCTGACGCTTGTCAGCTTAACTTTCTTTGATTTTTGTGTTCCCGTGCCGTTTTCGTTCCGTGTGTCCAAATATATTTTCATTTTTGTGAGAATCAAACGCTCACCTCGTTCTCTTTTCCGACAACAGTATTTCAAGGCTAGTCCGACTAGCTTTATTAACCGAACCTGTCGCAAGGCCTTTGCCCTGCAGTGGCCGTAGTCAGGCTGATGATGATGATGATTCATCGCAGTAGTCACTGAAATGAACGCAACGCATACAACCTTCGAATTGTGTTAAAACCTGCGGGAAACGTGAAGCAAGGAGAGAGAAAACAATGGGGCACTCTGGCACCGCTTCTGTCGGTTGCGCGGCCAACCGTCGATGCTTCCGCATGTAATTCATGTTGATGCAGACGTTCCCCGATTTTGTGCAAAGCAAAACTAGCCAATGTAGCGAAAATTTCATATACCTCTAATATTCTCACTGTAAGACCCTGCACATGCGTCTCCAGTGGCCTACTCAAGCCTCAGCAACCCTTGCGCAAGGTCGGAGTCTAGCTAGATCAATTTGAATTACCTAGGAAAACATCGATGGTTGGCCGCGCAAGCGACAGAAACAGTGCCAGCTTCTCCCGTCGTTTCTTTCTCTGCTTCGAGTGTCCCGATAGTTTTTACGCAGTGTAACATGTACTAACTAGCCCTTCCCTTCTCCAAACTACCTTATGGTGGACGATTCGATTACGACATGAACAAAACACTCTGCTGCAGTTAGGATATTAAATGTGAAGCATTATTTTGGTCTATTGTGGGCAATTTGAATGTTTCTATCTCCATATCTATCTATCTATCTATCTATCTATCTATCTATCTATCTATCTATCTATCTATCTATCTATCTATCTATCTACTGCGACGCTGCCGCATGCACTGCCTTTAAGATATGCCGCACGAGTTCTGTGAGACAGCGGCGGCATTGCTTGGAACCACAGAGGAAGGAGCATGAAGAAACAAGTTTGACAGACGCCTGATATTGGAGTAGGACAGTGCGTTGTTTATGTCTACACAGTAAGGCACGCGTGACGCAAGTGCGTCACAAGGTCGTACGACTGCTTGCGTCACACGTGCGTCTATGGTGCAGGTGTGACGCAAGGAGTCGTACCCTTTAGGTGGCGTCGCTCCACGACCGCTCCGTGAACTTACGCGGGCCAACGGTTCCGAATGAGGAGCGATCGCTCGCACTGGCTATGAAAAAATACAGGCGTTGAGGCAGCAAACTCTTTTAGATGCGAAGCATCTTATGCTCGGGGCTTTGTCCGTCCCCCCCGCATCCCGCGTCCGGTCACTTTCATCAAGTAGGGAAGCGCCCATTATGAGAACCAAAACATTGTAATACAATAAGGCCGTCAAACACCACCACAGTCACCAGAGTGATGGCCGAGAGCACAGAGTTGCTGCTTAGCAATGGCTAAGAGACCTCAGACAACTGCCCCCGTTCGCGCCAGAGAAATCTATAAGTGGTGTCGGCAGATGGGAGGGCTCTTCGGAACAACAATCAAATAGCACTACATGGACTACTTCAATTTAATCCAGTTTGTGAGGCAAGACGACGCCTCCTTCTCGAGTCTACTGACCAAGATAGGAGACGGAAGGGCTCTCGACAATAGCGAAGGGGGTTTGTTGGAGAGTCGTTTCCTTGTCGCGGAGGAGGAGGTACTCAGGCGCGCCCCAGCGGCAGTGCGCCTCTTCTACAGTCACCACATTCAACACCTTCGTGGCGGCCACTTCCTCCGACAACAACGACCAACAACATCAAGTCGTCCGAGCCCAGGACACCTTCCTGGGGTGCGCACCGAAAGAAGTCATGGACAAGACAAAGGAGAAGGTGGCTGAGATGTCTAATGCAGAATTAGCTAACCTACCCAAGCAAATCCTACTAGTCTACGACAAGCCCTACATGATAACGGCTAACATAGACGTCGTCGACAGCCCCGTAAAATACGCAGCGGGAACCCTAAAACTGTGTGAACGAAGAGTCATACAGCAATCTCATCAAGACGAAGAAGACGCGTTTCCCATACGATTGTGGTTACAGTTCGAGGTTCCCACAGCGGGGAAGCTCGCTCGACATCGCTCCAACCACGCAGTGAGTGAGGCGAAACGTTTGGGCTATGACGTTGACACGACGTGGATACCCATAGAACCACGGCACGTCACGTTGAAGCTCAACCGCAACAGCGGTGTCGCGTGCAAACGAAAACAATTCCCCCTGGTCCAAGCCAGCGCCATAACCGTCCACAAGTCCCAGGGAGGAACCTACTCGTCTATTGTATACAAAGACGCACGCACAGGAACTCGTCTACGTCGCCTTGAGCAGGTGCACCAACATTCAGAACCTCTACCTGACTAACACTGCCGGTTACCATCGCTTCTACCACAAGAACGACAACGTGGATAAGAACATGATCGACGAATTGAAACGCCTCGACAACCAAGGTCTCGACACCGTCACTCAGCATTACCTGCGCGCTTGCTGAGAAGACGTCGACCCCGCTATTCACTATAGTGCTGCTAAATAGCCGGTCCCTCAACGCACACGCCCGAGACATGGAACGTGATCGCGTCCTAACTAAAGCAGATGTGCCCTGTTTCACAAAAACTTGGAACGCTGCAAGACCGATGATCAACGGCTACGAAGCGATCGTTTGTACTCAGGAGGCAGAACGTCCTGCCGGTAGTGTCGCCATATACGTCAAACGCCATCTCCACGGAAAATACTCTACTTTGACAAAGACAACAAAATCCTAATCATGACAATGTATCTCGCACCCAACATCTCCAGAGGGACGTTACCTTGAAAAGGTCATGGCACAGTACACAAAGACATTCAACGACGAACGATTGGCTGGTCCACCACATGCTAGCAGTGTACTTGTTGCGATGCATTTCCTACGACCACAAACAAACGACCATTAGGGGGGACGCGCAGAGACCTGATCTTTTCAGAATGAAAACTTTTGAAAAGCAACCCTTGACGCTACACCTTCCAACTACAAGGCCATCGTCTCCAAAACGCCCCGTGCACCGACGCTAGGAATCGCATACGTTTCCTAAATAAACAAACACGCAACCACCACATTCTCCCTCTTATACATTCTCATTCATCCTCTCAATCAAATTACACAATCTCCCGCTCAAGCTAACCATCTCTCCGCTGCTTCGCATCCAGACATGGTTCCATTTAGCGGGAGATGAGGCAATTTTTTTTCCTAGGCCAGGGGGGGTGGCATGCCGAAATACGCGAGCCATTTCTTAGCTTTGACGTACATACCGCTGTTTTCGTTCGGAAACTGTATCCGTGTTTCTAGCTGGGTTGTGTCAGTTTCCTTCCGGACGACACCAGTGAAGGTGTACATGAACAAGGCGCGGAAGTGGCTTGAGGTCGTCAGCGCCGCTTCTCGTTTCTCAAGCCAGGTCCACCTTGTGATGAAGCGAGAAATAGACGTGGTGGAAGCTATCATTGTTGTACCACCTATTGAAGGTGGCGACCCCGACGTACAATCTAACGAACTTTCAGTGTTTTCACATGGCGATCGAAGTTCGTTGCTTCTTGGTACTGTAATAGCATAGAGGTAGGTGCCATAGGTGCTGTCATTGTCGCTGATGTGTTGGTCATGGCCGTGATATTCGTGGCCCTGTCGGGTGAAGGCTCGTAATCCTGTGGTAGTCCTTGCTGTCTGCGGCCAGCTTTATGATGCGCGATAGGATTCTGTGCTTATTGCATAGGAACTGGATCCCAGCTTTTATTGGCCACCGCAACATCAAGAAACGCGCACCAATTCATTAAATTCTAAGCGCGCAAACAGACAAGGGCCAAAAACGCGTATGACGGAAACGCGCTAGCGCCTGTGTGTCAGACGTGTTCTTGTCCTAGTCTCTTTGTGATATTAGAACTTATTCATCACGTCATACGGACACGCCCAAACCGCCACAATTGTGAACTTCACCAGATTTCACATGGTCGTGGTCATAAATAAGATAAATGTCGGACTTTCAAACACTGGCGAAGCTTGTACCAAATCGCGAAAAAGCTTCAAAAAGCGAGACTAGATGATTCTGAAATGAAACCTGGTTGACTCTTGCTCGTTACAAAGACTTATGTTAAGTCAGTTTTGTAGTTACTGAGTTGATTCTGATCGCATAGAGGTTCGAATAAAACCAGAGACAGTTACCGACACTGGACGGATGTTCAAAATGCCGAGGCAAAAACCAAGCGTTCGCACCTCATCTAGCTACGGGCAAGTCGTCGGTGGCGTGAGGCTTCCGTCGCCTGTGGCAGCCGCCGTTGACTTTTCTGTTTCCTAGTATTCGCTCATTCTACGTACTCGGGATATCCGGCTTGCTACCGTCGTTTTCCAGCCATTTCTTAAGTAACAGTTGTATTCTTCATTTTTATTAAACCAACGGTGAGTAGCAGAATTTGCCCAATTGCCCCCAAAAAATCATGAGGATTTTTTACTGGTGACCAAGGACATTTTACGGCCAGCTATAAAAGTTTTAACGTTTCAGAAGTCACAGTTCTGCCGCCAGGGCGAAGCAATGAATTGCAATAGCAAGAAATTGGAATGTCACACGAAGATCGACGACCATCTCGATACTAGCAGCTCCCCGCTGAAGCACAAAGAAGGATGATTATGCAAGGTGGTATTGTTGCACAGGGAGCATTACTTATTTTTCTGGGCATAGGGCCGCCGAATAATGTGTTTCAAATTTACGTGCCTAAGTTCATGTTTTTCACCACCCTAACCACATTACAATATACAGGTCCTTATGGCCATGATTATCGAATGATTTCATGGACACCTTGGCACTTTTTCTGCGGCTGGTGTATCTCGCCTGCAAGGCTCGATGGTTGAATCACAAAGAACAATCGCAGATAAATGAATCAGTTTCCCTACCTTGTTTCATTAGCAGCCGCTATCCATCTACGGTTTTATTGTTTTGTTGTTTCACACGATGCTCACACTGAAATGTACTCCCTTACGATTAAACCTGACTACTTTGTTGAACATTATTCCCGTATTTACCGCGAGGGCCTGCAACATTTGTGTTAAGAATAAAGTGGTTTCTGATTCTGAGTGGATCATACTGAAATGTGCCCTCGGCACTTATTTTGAATGAATATGGAAACTTGTAGCAATTTTGAATGCAAATATTGCTAGATGTACAGGAAGCTAAGCAAACAAACGTGGTAGCGTCTCTCATAATCATATCGTGGTTTAGGGACGTAAAACCCCTGATATTATTTATTAAGGAAACGCGGTTACAACGCATTAAGACACTTACCTCACTGCCAAATTTCTCCTGCCAGTATTCAACAGTCTGAGGCACAGGCTCCTCTTTTCCTCGAGCTTCTCGATGCTGGCTTACGACTTGCTCGTTTCTTGCGTCTCGCGTGATCTGCAATATGTCCAGATGCATTATAGTTTTCTTGTTTGAAAACAACAAACTAAACTGCGGACGGGCCTCCAACACATTGAACATATTGGCCTATGGAGCGAAATGTTTTCGTGCGCAGTAATAATTTTTGTACACGAAAGCGCTGAAAATTTTGCAAATTTATTAGCCCTAAACTACGGTTGAGGCTTAGTGCAATGTATGAATGTTGTTATCACAAAAGCACGTTCCCATTATGCAACTGGTGATTCTAACTAAATAACCTTTGATTACGCGTTATTAAGAGGGACGATACTATTGTTGTGCGGTATATGCTTGTTAACGAGCGCATGTGGGAGCAAAATGTGGTTCACTCTCCTACAAACTCGAAAAGCGAGCGCAGTGACCTTGTGCACTCTTTAACCTACACGCAATGTTTCCGGCAAAGCACACGAAGTAAAACCGTCCGCATCCCAAGATTAGCGCGCGGGCGACTACGCCGCGTAGGGCAAAGGGCAGGTTGAGGAGCCAATGCATCACAACGAGTGGTGCCCTGCGCGCACTTTGCGCCATCTCGCTGGTTCGCTGGTAAATCAGAGAACACGCTGATATTTCCCGAGATTGGTGTCAGTAGCCGCGAGTGTCCATAATTGCTATTGCAATAAAAGTTTTGTTAAAGAGCTCGCTTCGCAGAAATTCCGGCGTTGGCGTCGGTGTCGGTGTCGTTGGTTGTGGGTGAAAAATCATCTTTTCCGTGACCGAAAAATCGAGATATGCACATTCGACTTCATGTCGAATGTGCATATCTCGAAAATTGTCTCTGAGTTCATTAATTGTTCTGAACACCATTTAAGTGCATAATTCAATTCATTGGGGTGTGTCATGTGGGGCGCAACTTTATGTAGACCAGTCCACCGCGATGGATCGGTGGCTACGGTGCTCGGCTGCTGACCCGAAGGTAGCAGGTTGGACGCGGCCAAGGCGGTCGCATTTCAATGGAGGCTAAATGGTAGAGGCCCATGTACTGCGAGATGTCAGTGCACGTTAAAGAACCCCAGATGGTCAACATATCCAGAGCCCTCCACTAAAACGTCGTTTCTCATATCACATTGTGGTTTTGGGACGTAAAACCCCATATATTATTATTTACGTAGAATATATACATTTCAAATGCGCAGCAGTTCTCAGCGAACTGCAGGCACTTTGAGCGTTTCTATCTACGTATCTATCTACCTATCTAGCCGCATACGTGTGCGTGCTCTCGTGATCGCCTCCTTAACTTTGGGTAAACCAAAATTTGTATGCGATGGTAAGAGGTATTGACGAATACGTCTGGCTGGTCATGACATGAATAACATGAAAATCCTCTCGTATACGTCGTCAAACCCTTTACTGCAGAGACATGTGCCACATACCCGTATACCAGGCGCCGCGGTATGCGGGTATGCGCCACAGGTGTTTGATAATTTATGTCTACCCAGGAACGGCGAGGATAGACATTAGTTATTTAAAAGCGAGAGCGTTAAGAAAAACTAACGGCGGCATCGTTGACCCGACGAATGTAGATAATAAACATCAGGGTCCCAGCAGGACTCGAACCCAGGCAATCTGCGTGGCAATCAGGTATTCTACCACAGCCACGCCAGGTCTCGGAACTGCTCTGGAAAAAGACCCTATGCCGGCGGAATGTTGGTGAAACGTCAATTGTTTGTGCTTCCAGTGCTGGCTATCTAATTTTATAAACGTTAGATATTGCCAAGCGCATGTCTTCTACGATTTTTGCTGCAATCGGTTTTCACCCACAAAAGACTGTCAGCAATGATCGGCGCAGACCACGCCTCAGTGTTCGAGAAGATTCGCGATTATAGTAGATCATTTTGTTAAGATTGCACGCAGGACGCGAGCCTTCCCGCTTATTCTAGAGCTTGCCCGTCCACCAGTGATAAGGCTAGAAAGTTCGACGCGTGCTGTATAAAAGGCGCCACGTCCCAACGATGACCAGATTATCGACGGCCGACACTCTGTTCACCACTATCAGTGCCACTGTGTAGTGCTGCAGCCCGACCTTCAGTTCCCCGGCCACAAGTTCGGCCAAATAAAGAGTTTCTTCTTTGACACGCCGACTGTTGCCTACGTCGACGTCACGACCACGTGGCATCTGGTGGAGGTGCTTCGTGGTCCATGTACCGAACGCCCCCGTCCAGCCGTGAGCCAAGCCCACACCGTCAAGAAGACATCGACGCCACCCTCGATCAGGGGAGGGGAGGCGCAGGCAACGAGGGCTACCTCCAGAGTACGGGCCTCTACCCGATCAGACTCGGAAAACCAAAGCCATGACCTCTACTGCAGAGACGATGACCACCCCTGCGCCGCCCACACCGATCTTGCTCCGGCAACCCAAGGAGCCGCCAACTTTCCGCGGTTCATCCCTCGAAGACCCGGAGAGCTGGCTTGAACGGTTCGACCGCGTCGCCATTTTCAACAACTGGACCAACGATCACAGGTTGCGGCACGTTTATTTTGCCCTGCAAGATTCTGCTCGGACGTGGTTCGACAACCGAGAAGCCACACTCCCGTCCTGGGACCTTTTTTGTGCCGCATTTTTGGACACCTTCACAAGCCTCGTCCGGAAAGAAAGAGCCGACACCTTGCTGGAGAGCCGTGTACAGCTTCCAAACGAGAACGTCGGGATGTACACAGAAGAAATGACGCGCCTGTTTCGTCATGCTGACTCCGCTATGTCTGAGGAGAAGAAGCTTCGCTTCTGATGCGGGGAGTTAAGCAGGAACTGTTCTCCGGCCTTGTGCGCCACCCACCCAAGACGGTCATCGAATTCATCTCAGAGGCCACGACGAATAAAAAGCCCCTCGAAATGCGTACGAGGCAGTACAACCACCGCATTCCAACGACAACCTACGGGTAGGTTCAGTCATTTCAATCCGACGACTTGCGCGAGACTATCCGAGTGATCGTGCGGGAGGAGCTGCGCAAGCTGTTACCTTCGCCGCAGCCTCAAGTAGATTCAATCGCATACATTGTCCGCGAGGGAGTTCGACAATCGCTCGGAATACCCGAAGCTCCGCAGCCTCAGCCGGAAGCTATGAGCTACGACGCTGCAGTCCACCGCAACGCTCCTCCAAGGCCTCCTCATGACGCTGCACCACCACAGTTCCGCTGCCAGACTCCACCGCCACCACCATCGACGCCATATCACCCGCCAAACGGCCAGCGCTACGCTACGAGGAAGACCGACGTTTGGCGTGCCCCTGACTACTGTCCGCTGTGCTACCACTAGTAACGCCGGCAGGAATATGTACAGGCAGAGTCACCATTAACAACCGGATTTATCCCGCAGGCTTCGTTGTCCTACAGTATTGCTCGAGAGATGTCATCCTTGGTATGGACTTCTTAAGCCACCATGGGGCAGTCAACGACCTCAGAACCAAGTCGATAACACTTTCCACAGAAAAAAGCCCTACCACCGTGCATGCCGTCAAGAAACCTTGCCTTGAATGTGCTTGAAGAACAAGTCACCATTACGCGTCGCTCCAGCGTCATAATTTCCTTCGGCACTCCGAAATCAGAACACTTCGAAGTCATCGTTGACGGCAATCACCACCTGTTGGTTAACCGTGATATTTGCGTTACAAGAGGAATCGCCGAGCTGCGTGGGGGGAAAACAACAGTTATGCTCACAAACTTCAGCAATGAATACAGACACGTGAGGAAGGGCACGACAGTCGATTTCATGGAGGAAATTGTAGGAAGCTACCAATGCCTTTCACCCTCAGCGAATCTACCGATCCGACTCCAACGACCAAGTTTCGACATCAACCCGAGCCATCCGAAGTGCAAGCAAGACGAGCTCAAATCCCTCCTTTTGCAATTCAAAGACTGATTTTCGTCGTCGTCAAGAATCAGACAGACCCAGCCGCAAAACATCGCATAATAACAGAGGAAAATGCAAGACCACTCCGTCAGACCCCGTACCGAGTTTCGACGCGAGAACGAGAGGCCATAAAGCAACAAGTTGATGAAATGCTACGTGACGGCGTCATCCAGCCTACCAAGAGTCCTTGGGCGTCGCCCGTGGTTTTAGTAAAAAAGAAGGACGGAACCCTACGTTTCTGCGTCGATTATCGCGGCCTGAACAAAATCACGAAGAAAGACGTGTATCCTCTCCCACGTATAGACGACGCCCTGGATCGACTCCACAGCGCGAAGTATTTTTCGTCGATGGACCTCAAGACTGGCTATTGGCAAATCGAGGTCGATGAGAGAGACCGAGAGAAGGCTGTCTTCATCACACCAGACGGCCTCTTCGAGTTCAAGGTAATGCCCTTCGGTCTTTGCTCGGCGCCTGCGACATTCCAACGCGTTATGGATACCATACTGGCAGGCTTAAAGTGGCAGACTTCCTTGTTGTGTTTCCTTCAAACTTCGACGAACATCTCCGGCGTCTTCAAGCTGTACTTTACACAATCAAGACCTCCGGACTCACCCTGAAGCCAGAAAAGTGCCGCTAAGCGTACGAGGAACTTCTGTTCTTGGGCCACGTAATCAGCAAATCTGGAGTTCGTCCCGACCCACGGAAAACAGCTGCCATCACTGCCTTTCCGCCGCCCACCGACAAAAAGGCCGTACGCCGATTTCTCGGTTTGTGACCCGCCCGCTGGGCACTTTGAATTTTTCCGCCTGCTCGATAGGATACAAGCGAACTACTATTGGCATCGCCTCACTGCAGACGTCGCCCATGAGGTTGGACTTGCCGAGACTGCTCGCGACGGAAGACACTGCCGTCTAGACCAACCGGATTTCTTCAGCTGGTCGAAAGAAGTCACAGTTTCGCCACAAGGCGAAGCAATGAATGCGACAGCAACAAATTGGAATGTCAAGCGACCACTAGCAAGCAGGTGAAAACGTAGAGCGCGTTGCTCACGCACACATGACGCACGAAAACAACACGCACAGGACGAGAGAGAACTAACAACGTTCACAGCTCAACACTTAACGCGCTGCTCAAACATAAAAGACGCACAAAACGAATTCACAGGTACAGGCGAGCGCGAACAAACAAGTGTCACAGTTCTTCGCTGTGTTTGAAAAGCGTGTTCTTTTCGCAAACGGGGAAACTGCCGCGAGCGAAGTGATTTTCGTGCGCTCGGTAACAACGCAACCATTCCGGCGAAATCCCAATTGTCGCCCACCGTGAAATAAGCGCGCGTGCGAACGGGCGAACGGGCGTCTACCCCCACGGGCAAAGGGGCGCGAGCGGATGAGCGCGGGCGTCGCGATGAGTGGGGCCGGTGGGGCGCCGAGCTATGGGCTCACCGAGCGCGCCCTTTGCGTCATCTCGCTGGTAATACTAAAACATGCTGAAAACTCGCTGTATATAAACAGCTCGCCGTTTGAACGTTGAAGGACGTGCGCTTTCGTGGCTCAGCGGTTAGCGCCGCGCGCTGCAGAGCGAGAGGTACCTGCTTTGATGCCGCGCGTCAGAAACATTTTTCTGAATTATTTTTTCTTTCAGGCTTTTATAAATATATAGATACATATACATATACGTGACATGACGGCGACAACGAAAACTAGCCGAGACGGTCCATATCATTGCTATCGCTATAAAACTTCGCAGACCATTGCAGCAATGCGGGATGCACTTATTGGGGCTATAGCGACGTCTGTTTACAGAAGCAAATGGGTCGTTGTAGCTACCGACCACTTTGCTCGCCACTCGGAAGAAAGAACTCTGACCAAAGGTAGTGCCGCCGAAGTAGCCATGTTCTTCGTTTAGACCATTGCACTCTTTCATGGCACCCCAGATTTCCTCATCACCGATAAACAGCAAGGCAAACCACCGTCGGCCCATATCCCACGAACCACAGTCAAAGCGTTTAAACAAGACTATCGCCGACATGCTGGCCATATACGTCGACTTCCGAACGCTAGACGTGGGATGCCATCCTTCCGTGCGTGACCTTGGTATACAACATGACCGAGCAAGAAACTGCGCAAATGACGCCATACAAGTTGGTCAATGAAAGCAACCCGACAATGACGCGCGACGCTATGCTACCGAGCACTACCGATGAAGAAAACTTGGAGGACGCTTGAGCTACGCGTTCGAGACTAGAACGCGATAGCGTAAACGGGCTAAGAGCGCATCGCCTGCTCAATCGATAGCCTAGCTACCTTCGGTTCTCCGTGCATCCCTCAACCATTCCGTAAGGAAACGAAAGAACGTGCGCGTAAGATTAGCCGTTTCAAACTTTCCTAGAAAGTCATCTGCAAGGGTAGTTGTAAAGTGTCCACTACACCATAATTCTTGGTTTTGTGAATCTAGCGAAAGGGTCACTACGCGTCCGTAAAGCAACACACAAACCTACGCAGCTGCTCACCTTGTTGATGCTTTTGCAGCTGATCATGAACAAGGATGTCTGAGCGCTTTGTAACGGCTGGGCCTTTAAAACACCCACTCGTTTCAGTTGGCATGTCTTGACGCCTGGCGCGATTCTACGAATCTGCCACGCAATGTTACATGCGTCAAGAAGACACCTTCTGCTACATGACATTCATAGTGTTTTTTAAATGCGAATGCATTTCTTAGTCGGGCTATGTCAGGCATCCGGCGTTGTCCGGCATTGTCCGGCGTAGTCCGCGCGCCGGCAGGTGTTATCTCTCCGCTCTCACTCCCTCTCCCATAGCAACAGCTGCGGGCGCGCGCGCTTATCCTCGCCCCTTGCAACCGGAGCATGTGGTGCGAGAGAGTGTAGGAGAGGGTAGGGTGCAGTGCTTCGCCGTTCGCTCTCTCTCCTCCCTGCGCCCCACTCTCCCGTCCGCTCGCGCCTCACTCTCGACCGTTCGCTGGCTGGGTGCCTCTCAAGGCGATGGCAGAAGTCGGTGTCGGCGCAAGAAATGCATTCGCATTTCCTCACGATTCCCTTCGGGGAGGTGGGGGCATTTTTTTTCCGAAGCAGTTTGGCGCACTGTTGTGGCTCTGTGGTAGAAGAACTGCTTCACGCACACACGGTCTAGGTATGATTTTCATTTGAACCTTATATATTTATTATATATTTTATTTCCTTCCACTACAAGGCCTTCAGATAGTGTTTCTTTCTGAAGCAGTTTCAACTATTTGCGTGGCTTTGTGGTAGAACCTTTTTTTTTCACGCTGACAGCCTGAGTTCGACTCTCACTCGAACCAAAGATTTTTATTTTATTTTGATCTTTTTAGATTTTTCGCTCACAACCAAACACTCTGACATCAACAGCAGAATATCTGGGAAACGAGCTCTTTAACGATGTCGCGTTAAAATGTCGGCGTTGGAGCAAACTTCAAGCGCGCCGAAGAAACGTGGCAGCTCGCCCGCCAGCGTAGCAAGAACCAGCAGAGGATCGACAGCCGTTACTACAATGTTAGACAACGAGGCATGGAATACTTGGACGAATTTCTTCGGCGATTGTTTGGGTCTTGCAAGCAGGGGCGTATCCAGAAATTTTTTTCGGCGGGGGGAATTTCTTCAGCGATTGTTTGGGTCTTGCAAGCAGGGGCGTATCCAGAAATTTTTTTTCGGCGGGGGGGGAATTTCTTCGGCGATTGTTTGGGTCTTGCAAGCAGGGGCGTATCCAGAAATTTTTTTTCGGCGGGGGGGAATTTCTTCAGCGATTGTTTGGGTCTTGCAAGCAGGGGCGTAGCCAGAAAATTTTTTCGGTGGGGGGGGAGGGGGGGGCACCTCCTTGAAATGGCCATTTTTCACTATGTATGCCATGGCGAAAAACATTTTGGGGGGCGAAGGGGGGGGGCACGCGTCCGGTGTGCTACCCACTGGCTACGCCACTGCTTGCAAGGTACTTTGACGTCTTGACGCGCTAGACTACGAGGTCACCCTGGACAGTATTACGAACCCTCAGCGGCGGCGACCACGGCCTGAAGTCGTCCATACCATGCGCCTTAATGTGTGCTAGAGCAGATAAGGACTAGTTTTCGTTTTAATGTACTTGCTTTGTGTGTGCATATTGGGGACGTCCTTTCCATCGCTGAGTGGCGTTACCATCGCCGTTGCCGTCTCAATCAGTGGCACATAGCTGACGGCGATCGCGAGAAATGACTCTAAAAATGCCTGTAGAAAGGACATTAGAAAGAACTCTAGAAAGGCCGCTCGTTACGCTTTCGCACTGGCATTTCTGGGTGTTCCCGTAGGCCTGGCATTTTTTTTTCTTCACCTTCAATCTCTGTGTTGATCACCAGGACGATGACTTTTCAAAGGGGGAGATTGCGATGCGTTAATTGCCTTATTTTGATGTATTGGGGTACTGCCCGCAAAGACTTAATGTTAACAACGCTTGGTACAAATTGCTCCGCAATGCTTGGGGAGCTTAGCGATTCTTTGGGATCATTGGGATATGATTGCGCGCAAGACGCGAACAATCAACTTTATTCAAGAGGTTACGCGAGCACTAGCGATAAAGCTGGCTGGTTCGATGATTGATCTCTAAACGCGACGTGTTCCATCTATGACCAGATTACCGACGGCTAGAGACAGGGCTACCTGCTCTCAGTGTCAAGCATGTATTGTTTCTATTTTTTTTAACATTTCAGTGCCTCTGCACAAGTTGGCTGGATTGAACACTTTTGTTTTGAACATGCCGGCTACCGCCTTCTTTAATGTCACGACCACGTGGCATCATCATTTAAGCCTGCCAGGCCCTGGCCGCTCATCGATGTGTGGTGGTGAGCCGCCACCACCTGCTCAGGTGATAATAATTAATAATTGCTGGCGTTAACGTGTCAAAACGACCAAACGAGTATGGTAGTTTTGGGATGTAGTCGAGGGCTGCAGAAATTCAGACCATTTGGGTTTTATTTAGCGTGCCCCTAAACCTAATTATACGAGCCTCAAGGATTTTCGCCTGGATCGAAGATGTGGCCGCCCCGGCCGGGATTCGGTCCCGCGACCTGTTGGTCAGCAGTCGAGTACCATAACCACTAGACCACCGTGGCGGGTCGCCTGCTTGGTCTCCCTGCGATAATTGTGGAGGACTACCTCGTTCCCACATGGTCAAATATACCAGCCCTGCGAGCTTTCCTCGAGTTAGCGGCTCCTGTAGTCCTCGCCGCCCAACAGACGAGCGCCTTGGCTGTGTGCTCTTGCCTGCACTGAGAAGATACATGGTTACCAAGCTACTATCTTCTTCTTTCTATCCTCTCTTGTTCTCCCTATCATCTATACTTCCGCCTTCTTTCTCCTTAAAGGCCAGAGAGAGAGAGATAATTTATTGGAAGGCAGAGAGGTCGGCCTGAGCTAGTGCGCTCTAGCCTGCTACTCTGCACCGGGGATAGGGGGAGAGGGGAGAAAAAAGAGTGATGAGGGGTGATGATGGGGAGAGAAGGAAGTTGTGCGTGAATACAAAACCACGTAACATAATGGTTTCGCTAAAGCATGCTGTCCAGTCCTGCAGTCTTGAGAAAATCTATCACAGCCGTGATAGCAGTTGCTGACTCCTTAAAGGCCAGGATCCTCACTATGGGAGACAGAAAATGGCGACCTTTCCATTTCCTCTTGCTTCCTGTAAAACTGTCTTTCTCTTTGGAGATGCTTGCCACACACTCTCGCTTTCTGTGGCGCATTCCGCAAGGCTTTCTGTTTTTGACACCGGCCCAGTCCCACGGCCGGGCCCCCTGTAGCCCGGCCGCGATTTTAGGGGGCGAAGCTCCTTAAGGTGTGGGTCGTTCCCCTCCTCCGTACATAGTATGTAGCCACCTCTAGTTCGTGAAGTGCTCACTAGATGGCGTTCGTGGCGCTCGCTCCATAGAGATACATGGTAAAGGCTAGTGTGACGGAATATCAGTAGATGGGGCTAGCGCAGCATAGTTGACGAATTCAAATACGAGATGGCGCTGCGGTGCCGCAGTACGTGAATTGATCAATAGATGGCGCGAAGGCCCTCGCTGCGTTGCAGATGCGTGTCACCGCAGTGGACGTGCTCTGCCTTACTTAGACGTGGAAAGCAAGACCGTTCATCAAAGGATACGTTCCCATCGTCGCTGCGTTGCAGATGCGCGCTCTAGTGTGATAGGAGACCGCTCACCCCCTCCTCCCTCGCCCTCTCCTCTCCTGCGCTTCCCTCTATCTCCTCTCCTACGCCCCCCCCTCTCGCCTCGCGACGTCGACGCAGGCAGCGTCTGCTAGCGAGTTTCTTGATTCGAAAAACCGACTGCTCGCGCTGCACGACCGTTCACTGACCACCCCGTATATATAGGCACTGGAAAAAACGCGCCCGATCTCACGTCGTTGATGATGTACCGGGCAGAATTCACGCAAGATTCACGGTTTACCGATGAACCTCCGGAGCTTCGCCCACTCATCATCATTCACTCCGTGGATATGCTGTGAATTTTTTTCCCGGTGCAACCGTAAGCGACGAGCGCGTTGTTACAGCCAGGTGAGGTTTTGGTTTGAATGCATGCTATGAGGGGAGGCCGACGCTTCGGCTAAGGTCGCCAGCCTCGCGGTGCGTTCAGGCGTTGGCAAAATTGCACTTCTTCTTGAAAACGCGCCGAATGGGACGGACACGTAGCAACACAGGCTGCGGTGCTAATCGCGGAGGCTACACTAATGATGGTTTGCTTTACTTTACCGTTCCAAGAAAGGGCGATACCACCCCGCTTACACAGACCATGAGAGAAATATGCGAGATATAAAAAGTCACAGTTTCACCGCAAGGGTGAAGCAATGAATGCGATAGCAACAAATTGTAATGTTATTCGAAGTGAGGCTGCCCGCTAACTCTTTTGGATCCGATCTCATGCAACTCTGGCTGCTGAGATTGCGAGATAACGCGTGCGCCAGCGACGACCGCGCTCGTAAAACCAAAGGTCGCAGTGGCTATATGAGGGGACCCCTCCCCTCGCGTCTTTCCGCGCTAGTTAATCACGCGCGGGGCGTTTCCCTCTCTCCTTAAGCATTCCCCGGCTGGTCGAACCGGCGGCGGGATCTTATCGGATACGCCTCGGAGCGACGGAGATGGGCCGCCTCGTTTGATGTCCGCTTCAGCCGCCTTTGTCGCCGCCGCTCCCGCGCTGTTACCCGCGGGTAGAACGGACGATGCGCTGGGGGATCTATCGATTTGAACTTTACACGTGAAATGACGGCGACGGCAACGGCGACGGCAAAAATCCGTCGAGAATGTCCATATAATTGCTATCGCAATAAAAGGCGCCTTTGTAAAACCATTAGAGTCTCTGACCGCTGCGAAGTCGATAGTGTGCTCGGTATCTGTTGCTGCGGACAGAGCGGTCGTCGGTTGCACCTTCGTTGACGGAACGTTTTACAGCGAAAGCTGTTATGAGATCACAACAAGAGTCGTTTTTGCGCCGTAGTGGTCCGCCGCCGCCGGTGTCCGTAACCAATATCACGCGAAATAATAAAAAAAACAAAATAAATAAAAAAACACCTATGACAGAGTGGGAATGGAACCCGGGTCCACTACGTGGCAGCCCAGCACTCTACCACTGAGCTACGCCGCTTTTTTTTTCATGGTAATTGATAAATGTGTGCTACACTGAACATAAATGGCACTAATAGTATGAAACAAGTACAATCACACAACGACAATAAGCGCTCTGGCGTTACTGAGGACACTCGACTTCTTACGACGTGCAGTAGAGCAGCGAGAGTTCATCAAATCATGTCATACACAAAAGATTATGAGGCCAAGCACCTTACCAAGATGGGATACCAGTCCGGTTCAAAGTCTATTTCGTCATGAATGTCCTTTAGCTGAACAGCCATTCTAATAAAGTGTGTTCTCGAAGAAATGGTGGGTTCTGCGTTGCGGTCTTGCATACGTGTCTTCCATAGGCTGTGCATACCCATGAGGAAAACATATCAAAGGGCACTTCATCCAGTGATGTTGGCAGAAGATAACGTATAGTGTAAGAACTGATTTCAAAACGTTTCTTCAGAGCCCGTTGAAGGACATCCCAGAACAGGATAGCGTCTTTGCAGCTAACAAATCAGTGTTCTATTGTCTCCGGTATTCACATAGGCGGCAGTTAACAGAAGAAACAAAAATACCTTTTTTCTTTTTTAACCATGTGTTTACCGGCAATGTTTCAGAGTGGAGCTTATAGAAGAATGTTTTTGAATTCGGCGGGATATACATTTTGCGCACTCGTTTCTACACATCATGGCCAGGAAGATCGGAGTACAATGAAAGGTACAACGGAGGCGAGAAAAGCATAGTTAAAAGACCCTTATACAGTACCTTGCGCGATACTGTATACAGGTATTCTATGGAAAAGCGATCTTTAAGAAATCGAATTGCGAGGTAGACTTCCTGCACGAATCCCCCACAAACACAGGCGATCGGAGAAGCTTGATGAAACAATTAAGTATGGTAAACAGTCGCTTGAAGCTGCGTTGCAAACTGACCGAATGCAGGCTTCATGTCCGTTAAGGAATCGCGTTAGCATGTGTTGCAAAGCGTTTCAGAACAGTAAAGTAAGAACCAGGCGTCACACAATACCAGTTGCGTAACGAGTGGGTCGTTCAATGTTCCGACCTATTACAAAATGGCATAATTCTTCATCGTCGTCAGCCACAGCATCAACAAAGTGCACATAATGCTTTACAAGTGTGTAGCGGGTACCGTGCTTTTCCGAAGAATGACAAATAATGGCATAGTAGACGCTTCTCCACTACACCAAAATTATGCTGGTTGATGACGTAGTGGGTACCATGTAAGTGTGCTTGTAGTAGTTGCCCCAAGAGTGTGTAAAACAGGCTTCAGAAAGGCCGTTCTTCCAGCTTTCGCGGTGACTGTGCTGCGTGTTTGGCGCAGGCCTGGCGGTTTTTTTTCTTTGACATCTGATCGTGTACATTTTTTCGACGTATTTTCCGTTACTGAAGAACGTTACCGTAGTCTCGGTGGACCCGGCATAAAACTCTCTCGTGTTAAAGAAAAACGTCGACCTGGTCATGGTAGTATATCCTACAAAAGTGTGTCACTAAAAGAGATTGTAACTAAAGAAATGTGCCTATCATTTAGGGATATACTATGGCGGAATGCTACGACAAGTGCTCCGATATATCGCAGGAAAATGAACCACCCCATGATAATTTAATGTTTGGGATGTTATTGAAATACGCTGAAACAAAAAAAAATGAAAAATGAAATTCGCTGATTGCGCTTTCGAGGCAGAAATGGTAGAACATTCTCGGTATTTTGTTGTGGTCATACTTACTTTCGCGAGGTACCTTTCGGTCTCGAAAATTTCATGCGCCACTTCAGTAAGAGGGCTGCCACTTGCGGCATCACGTAAAAGATCGTCGCCTGAAGATTCGATGTCGACGTCTCCTCGTCCACTCACAGCACTGCCATCCTGTCCTAGCATCAATTTCAGTGCTGACCGAATGAACCTTCGGTAATGTTGTATTGTGCTATCATATTTTTGGTCCCCGTTGAACATAGTGGCAGTCGGTGCAAATGGACTTGTGGGTGCGTTTATCTGTAAAAAAAATAATGAGCCGTTAACCAGAGATAAAGAAAAAGCAATGCGGAAAGGCAAGGATGATAATCGGAAAATAAATACCCGGTTTGCTACCATGCACTGGGTAAGGGGAGACAGTAAAGTAAAAATACTAATGAGAGAGGGAGAGAGGTCAGTTGACACACACACATACACAATGGAGTGTCATAATCGTACAACGAGGCGAGTCACTCGTACAAACTTCAGCAGCGCCTTCGTCGCTTTCTGGCGTGAAGCATGATCATCCCGGCATTCCAAAATTGATTGCTCAGACCGCGACCGATTTACGAGGCGCGCAAACACTATTGAGAGGGATTGCCTCTAGGGCCTGTACCGAGGGCGATGACGTGGGATGTGTTCCATGTGGCAGGCGATTCCACTCTCACACCAAGTTTTGCTATAATATAGCTTCCTCATGTAGACGAATAGAAACTAAAGCCATCATCGTCGTGGAGACGTGTACCTGCGAGGAGATAGAGCTGGGCGAGACGTCGGTGGCATAGACGGGGGTGAGTCGTGAAACGGACGGCTCAGTTGGCCAGCGACAGGCGACGTGACAGGAGGCGGCTGCACGCGAAAGCAATAACGTGCCACGTGACCGGCGTAACTTCATGCAAAACAGGTGGGCCGGTTGTCGGGTGTGCGCCATCGGTTCGCCGGGGTAGGTCGCACCCATGTCGCAAGACCTGACGGACGGAACGGCGGCTGGAATGACTGGACGGTGGGCTGAAGTCGAGGCCTAGGGACGACGTCAGCATACGTAGCCGGCACACCCACTTCGGTGGACGGAGGTCGAGGGGCGGCTTCGGCTTATGTCAGAGGTGCGGCCGCCGGAAGGACTTGAGGCGGTCTGGCGACAACTTGAGCGTAACTCTGGGGCGCAGGAGCCGGAGGTTGTTGGTGGTACGCTAGTATGACCTCCGAAATTTCTTGCTCAATTGCTCGGCAAACGGGAGGAAGAAGGGTGGTCGCCGATTGTGGAACGGCCGGCGGGTGGGCAAAGGCCAGGAGTGAGAACTGCCGCGCGATTTCCTACGGATGAACGACTTGAGCTCTGGCAGCAACGCCACCTGGTCAGAGGTGGCCACCAAGCCAGCAATCTCTGCATCTCGTGAAGGGGGGCGACGGGTCATCGAATGCTGCCGGCGGAGCTCCTCGTAGCTCTGGCACAGCGTTATGACCTCGGCCACTGTGACAGGGTTTTTGGGGAGCAGCATGGTGAAGGCATCTTCGTCAATACCTTTCATGACGTTTCGGATCTTGTCAGACTCAGACATGGTTTCGTTGGCTTTCTTTCACAAGTCGAGGACGTCCTAGATATAAATGGTGAATGACTCACCGGCCTGTTGAGCACGTTCGCGTAAGCGCTGTTCGGCTTTCAGCTTACGAACGGCAGGGCGGCCAAAAACATTGATGACGGCGGTCTTGAAATCGGACCAAGTCCCAAAATCGGACGCGTGGTTGTTATACCACAAACCTGCTACTGCCGCAAGGTAGAATAGCAAGTTGGTCAACTTGCCATCGTCGTCCCATCTGTTGGGGACGCTCACGCGCTCGTAAATTGCAAGCCAGTCCTCCACGTCGGTGCCATCGGCGCCAGTGAAGATGGGTGGATCGCGGATGCGTGGGACACCGGGATGAGGGGGGCGGCATGGGGGGAGGCGTTTGCCGAGAAGCGTCTTGGTGCATGGTAGATGGCAGGGTACGAGATCGAAGCTCCACAGGCATCGAATGGGAGCCCAGCACTCTCCACCAATTTGTTAAGGTGTATATTTGCCGGCACTCAGCGATAATGCATCAGCGATAATGCGTCAGCGACAGCCACGGCCAGGCACGCACTTTGTTGGGGACGCTCACGCGCTCGTAAATTGCGAGCAAGTCCTCCACGTCGGTGCCATCGGCTCCAGTGAAGATGGGTGGATCGCGGATGCGTTCTTTCTCTTCGAAGAGGGCGACCCACTAGAAGGCGCTGGAGAGGACGACCCACTGTATAGTTCCAAAGCTTCGCTACAGCACATAGGGTGATTCCAAGTGAAACGTCCCAGCCCAAAATTCGATCACCGGTGATTCTATTGAAAAAAATTGAGCTGAAAGGTAACTGTATGAGAATGACTTTAGTGAAGTACTTTCGTTAAAAAAAATTTGGTGGTCACGTGAGCGCCCTTTGAATATTCCGGCAAGGAGGAAAAGTTAGGTTGGAATAAATTATTCGTATAAAACTTTGATACTAGGTACAACGGCACTTTTTAACTTGAAGCATTCTATTGCCATTGTTCTTTCAGATGACGTCACAAGTAAAACCATATAATAATTTTCCGGCTAAAATAGGCCTAGCAAGGAATCAAGAAAACACGCATATTCAGGCAATTTTTGTAAAGACAGCGGCAACGTTGCAGTCGCAAAAATTTTTTAGTTTTTTTACCAGTTGACATAGTAGCTGCTAAAATATTTTCAAGTTTTGTAAAGAAACCTTTATTGAGAAAAAATGCTTGCAAAGCTGACAAAATATGACTTCTGCGGGTTATTCAATCGTAAATTAAGCATCAAAGCCATCGCGATAAAAAATGTAAGAGAGAGTTCAATGTATGCTCCAACGTCTTCTCTTGTGATGTGGAATTTTTCGTCGTTTTAAATTTTGTTTAAGGAGCAAACAATAATTTTTGATATTCACAATCAATGTCGCTGGTAGGCGCTGGCAAACCGAAGCGCTTTCCGCAATTTTAGGTAAGTTATTGCGACCGATTATTAGATATTTCGGTAGTTTATAGTGTTCTGGACGTCATTTGATTATTTTCATTGTTTTTGAGCACTGCTGATCTTGTTTGAGGCCTTTATTGATTGATGTGACCCCATGAGACATGAGACAGTGGATGGACGAAAAGCCGGGATTCGAAGTGGCTGCTGTGGCTTCCAAAACATTATTTCTTGTCGTTCATGTTTTTTGTGTTTTGATGTATCGTCCTTTGATCGCATTTTCGACACCTTAATCGTTAACATCGAAGTAGGCTGCCTTGTCACCCGCTTTCTCTCCTGAATTTCTTGAGTGTTGAAGAGTGCTGTAACACGAATATGCAATGTTGAAAGAGTAGACTGTTTGATATGGTGCAGTTGTCGGGCCCCTTTCACAGCATCACCATGGCGAATCTCTGAGTTTGCTGCGTTTTGTTTTCTTGAATTGAGGAATGTGGCACCCAAATTACTGTAACACCACTTAAATTCCTTTTGGTCCAGATAAAGAAATCCTGTGGCGTCTAAATCTGACCACCATATGATCTCTGCAGACTTGCTGTTACTGCCAGACGTAGAAGTGGGCCGTCGACACAGTCGCATGCGCTTTTGCCACGTGAAGTGGCAATGAAGTTCCGCTCTGCTGATAGACTGTGTTCCTCCTCGGGGCCGTAAATGAAGTTCTTTTTGTTTTAATTGAGCAGCCACATAGAAACCCGACTTCTCGTCCATCCACTGTCTCATGTCGCATGGTGACGCAGCAATCAATAAATGCCTAAAACAAGGCCAGCAATGCTCAAAACCAATGAAAATAATCAAACATGGTCCAGAACACTATAAATAACCGAAATATTCATAATCGGTCGCAATAACTTACCTGAAATTGCAGAGAACGCTTCGGTTTGCTAGCGTCTACCACCCACATTGGTTGTGGACATCAAAAATATTTTTTTCGCTTTAAACAATAATTTACAACGACGAAAATTGCCACATCACAAGAGAAGACGTTGGAGCAAACAATGAATCCTCTCCTACATTTTTATCGCGATGGCCTTGATGCTTAATTTACGAGTGAATATCCCGAAAAAGGTCATTTTTTGTGAACTTTGCAAACATTTTACTCAATAACAGCATGTTTGCAAAGGTTGAAAATATTTTTAGCAGATACTATGTCCACTGGTAAAAAAAGCTAAACAATTTTAGCGACTGCAACGTCGCCGCTGTTTTTACAAAAATTCCCTGAATACGCGTGTTTTCTTGCTTCTCTGTTATGCCTATTTAAGCCGGAAAATTAATATATGGCTTTACTTGTGACGTCACATTAAGGAACAATGACTATAGATTGCTTCAAAACAGAAAGTGCCGTTGTACCTCGCATCGAGGTTTTATACACATAATTTATTCCCACCTAACTTTTCCTCCTTGCCGGAATATTCAAAGGGCGCTCACGTGACCACCAAATTTTTTTGAACGAAAATACTTCACTAAAGTCATTCTCATACAGTATCCGTTCAGCTCAATTTTTTTTCAATAGCATCACCGATGGTCGAATTTTGGGCTGGGACGCTTCACTTGGAATAACCCCATAATGAGTTAATAGTGTGTAGGGGGTACAGCGTCTTTCCGAAGAATAACGAATATGGCATGGTGGACGCTTCGCCACTACGCAAAAAATATGATGATTTATGACGTAGTTGGTACCATGCAAGTGTGCTCGTAGTAGTTGCCCCAAGAGTTTAAAAACGGCTATAGAAAGGCCGCTCTTGCAGGTTTCGCTGTGAATGTGCTGCGCGTTCCACGCAGGCCTGGCGGTTTTTTTTTTAGTGTAACGACTGGTACGCGCAATTACTCCAGATACTCCCTGGTCTCTAAAGATAATGTTGGCTTTCATCAATGCGTTCGAGTCAAATCAGGCTGGTGTGACCCATACGGAAGGCGGTAAAAATAAAAGGACTGCGTTACTTAGCCCAAAATTGTCCTCTTTTAATCCCTGAGTACTGTACATACAGAAACGTCCTAGAAACACAGTATTCATGCTTTTACTATTAACAAAGGAGACGCTGTCAAAAAAACAGCGACAATGGTTAACAATGTTGAAATGACAAGTTTTCGCGACGGCTAACAATCGAGAAGAGAGTGCTAAATGTACGGCAACTTCACCTTATTTCTGTTATTTTTCACCTTTTCAGAAAGCTGTAGTTCCTGATTGGTGTTCTTGCAAAAAAGAAAAAATAAACATCAGTCTAATCACACTGTAAAGCATAACTAATCTAGCCTTCGCGTCCTGATCATGAGCAGTAGTGCGGAAACAAGGCAGTGGCAACCAATCCAGATTTTCAAGAACAATAATAAAAAAATGTTGCAGTGGCTTAGCTCGGCTATGCCAGGATATACGCAGCGTTAGCAAAGGTACAGCTGATTATTCTTAGCTTTCCTGATAGTCTAGGATTAGCTTGATTATCATGCTTACTGCTGCTCCAATGACACGCATACACGGTATACGTATTATGTGGCACATGTATATTTTTGCTCAACGTCAGGTTGCTTCTCTATTGCCACAAAGACGGCTTGGTGATCAGTGAAGTAACACGCTGCCATCTCTATGGCCCCAACACAGTATTCTGTTCATTCTTCCTACCCTCAACCGCTAATTGCCAGGCAACTACTTCGGAATCCGATAAGTCACGCTTCTCCGCTCTTCTGCGCCGTTGAGCAGCATTTGCGCTCTCCTTCTCCATGGCTATACCACACTGGCAAACGCCAGTCAGAAGCGCAGCGGCTCCAGCGCAGTGTCAGACGGCGACACTGTACAGCGAAGGCTAATAGCTGCGCGCGCGACGGCGCCGGTGCGTCTACCACGGCTACGACGTCACTCCTCTGGAATGCGCAGACCGGCGGCGGTGAGTTGCGCGCGGCGGCGGCGGAGTGCGCGGAAGATGCCGGCTCCGTGCGCCAGCTGTGTGACATCCCTGATCCTCGCGCATGCGCAGCACGGCTCTTGATGTGCCGCGCGAAACGGGTTTGGCTAGGCCAGTGTAGCTAACGCTACAAAAGTCAGCAAAACGGGGTGTACGTCAAAGGCCTCTGGAGAGCTTTCTCAATTTTTCTCTGTAGAAAAAAAGGTATTCTGCGGGGTGACGTAGAGATCCATGTTTGAAAGACTTCATCTGACTGAATGCACGGGGGGTAATTGTAAGGGCTGCTAGGCAGTCTTCACACTCTAAGAACTAAGAGAGTGCCGGGCACTCTCTTTGGGAGAGTACTTTCTTGTCCCATATTTAACTCTCTTTTCCAGAGTAAATCATCTCTTTTTGAGGCAGAGCATAGTAATGCCCTCAGAAAGGGTCAAAGTACTCCACCCGAACAGAGTTGCTTAACTCCGGCCGAAGCAGAGTGGCATGACCCCACCCAAGAGAGTAGTATAGTACACCTCACGGAAAAATACAGAACTCGGGCCAAAATTGGGCTTTACAATTGATTTTAACAATCTTCATTACGCGCAGACCGTAATTATGGCTAAACAACGAGCACTACCAAAAAAATTCACAGCATATCCACGGAGTGAATGATGATGAGTGGGCGAAGCTGCGGAGGTTCATCGGTAACCGTGAATCTTCCGTGAATTCGGCCCAGTACATCATCAACGACGTGAGATCGGGCGCGTTTATACTAAAGGGTCGATGAGATTCATGGCTACTTGCAGCTCACTTTAATTTTACATGTACGCTGTGAATTTTTATTGTTTAATCACGCACAGGAGAAATCTCACACAGCCGCTACCTTGGAGGTCAAAATCCAGTGCCTATATATACGGGGTGGTAATTGAACGGTTGTGCAGCGCGAGCAGTCGGTTTTTTCAATCAAGAAACTCGCTAGCAGACGCTGCCTGCGTCGGCGTCGCGAGGCGAGAGAGGGGGGGGGGGGGGACCGTAAGAGAGAGGGGGAAGCGTAGGAGAGGAGAGGGTGAGGGCGCTCCTAAAATCGGAGAGCAGATGCACCGCCAACGCCATCTAGCCTACCTTCACCCAACCGCCTTATTGTACGCATGTTTATGGGACAGCGCCCTCTCGGAAACGAGACGAGAAATGGAATGCGTACAGCGCCATCTAGTGTATCGTCACCCAACTGCAGTTTGCATGCATCTCTATGGGACAGCGCCCTCTATTGTATGATAAGGGAACACTACGGGGTACAGAGGATGGTTGACGACGCCGCTCGACAACCGGCCAGGTCTCGCCATGAGGAGCTTGCTCCTAAAAAAGAAAACGTTGAAAAAAAAGATGGCTGAGTGAGACTCGAACCCTCAACTTTCAGACGCACCTCAGATTGCGAGTCCGACATGCTACCGCTACGCCACACTAGGAGATGTCACAAGAGTGCTTATTTCTTCATGTTGTGAGGAATGTCTGTGATCTATCTTTTCATTTTCTTGTTTAGACAGGCAGATTTGAGTGTCTCCGCACGTGCGACAACCAAACCGACTGTTCATGTGTTTGTTTTGTGCTTCGCAAAATCAGAACGTCAATCCGGCACGTCTTGCAGTAAAAAAGATTAGCGTAACCGAAGGTATGTACGGCATTCGCACTGACTTGCTAAGCGGTTAGACATTTCTGTGTCGGAAACATCGCACGTCTGAACTGCACACTGCGCAATTTGGTTTTCGTCAGTGCCTTGGACATGTTTTCGCTCATTCTTGTTCACGTTCCGTGCCTACAGCCATAATACTTCACTGTAGCCGTACCGTATATTAGGCTTACGGCAGCATCCTCCGTGCGCGACGTTCGTAGCGAAAAACATGGATATCGATATAAGAAGAATGCAATAACCGTCTTAATTGAGTTTCGATCATAGCGTATTAAATGAGCTCATATTCGCTTATTTAACTGCACAAATCCGAAGCTAAAAAACGCGGATATTAAGAGCTTCAGGTGCCTTCGAGTGCGCTGAAATTCACATGGGGGGGCGCTGGAAACTCTGTACTTTTTATTAGTCGTCTCCAACGCCACAACAAACAAATGTAGTACTCTCTACTGTATATATGTACGGCTAATAAGAAGTGGTCATCACTCGCGATGTGCCGGCACATCGATGTATAGATCAGGAGCAGGAGTATAACCGCGTTTTACTCTCTCATGCCTGAAGAGAATATGCGCATTCCACTCTCTCTGAGAGAGGTGGAGTATAAAGCACTTTCACTCTCTCCTTTCATACAGAGTCAACAATGCTTTCACTCCATCCGAAGCTTTGCTAGAGTAGAAGAACAATCTAAGGAGTAACTCGGCCTTTTTACTCCTGCGATACCCACGGCAGTTTGTAGAGTGCACTCGATGTTACATTTTTCATTTTTCTGGGAACTACCCACAGGAGTGGCACCCTACCATGTCCTGAAAACTGCAATTAGACGAGCCTTGCGTATCATTCTCGTCAAAAAAATAAACACTAAACTAAAGCTTCTTGCACGGCTTCGACTAAATCGTGGCCTTGAGCTCAGGTGCTCGCTTCTATTTCGAGCCTAGTCTGCCCTGAAATTAAACTAGAACCGAGTCACCATGGAAGACCTTGAAGACAGGGCCCTCAGCACATCTGCACAGAAACCCAAGGTCTTCCTCTGGTACGTGGACGATTGTTTCTGCGTTATAAAGCAGTCGCAAGTCACCAGCTTATTGAGCCATATAAACTCCATAGAACCGGACATTCAATTCACTTGGGAGCGCGAAAAACACGGATCTCTTTCATTCCTTGATTTACTAATTAGGCGAACGTTAGACTTTCTAAGTTGCTCAGTCTACCACAAACCTACGCACACAGGCCGCTACCTGCACTTCAATTCAAACCATCCGGCAAGCCACAAAGCATCGGTAGTGAATACTTCAAGAAGAACGGAAACACATTGCACATTATAATCCGACAGAAGGCAAGAAAGGAACACCGTTTTCACCGAACTCCAGAAAAATGGCTACCCGCACCATTTCATTCGGAAAGCGATTCGGCAGCAAGAAAGAAAAGAACTTCCTACAGATCCCCCCAGCCCCCCGTTCTTCCCAGAAGCGAATCTCCCTCCCTTATGTAAAAGGCGCCAGTGAAGCCATCGGCAGGATCCTAAAGAAAGAATGCATAACGGTCGCCCACAAGCCAATCAACACACTAAATCTCCTTCTGCCGAAACCCAAGGACCGTCCACCGAGAGTGAAAGCGCAAGGCGTCGTGTACATACATACCTTCCGACTGCGAGGCGAAACAAAAACCTTAACTGATAGAATTAGGCAGCACAAAAACGACGTGAGGACCTTTTCAAGACACCGAAACCTCCTTGCAGAACACTCAGAAGATACCGACCAAGACATTGGTTCCGAAAAAACCGTCGTTTTGACAACAGAAACAAACCAACAAAAACGACTGTTACTAGAATCATGGTATGTCCAAAACACTGAAAACAACTTCAACCGCTCTGAAGGAAACTTGCCACCTGTTACACGTTCATGGCTCAACAACAGCAAGAAAAGCAAGCCAAACCGAAAACTCAACGTCCCCCCCCCCCCCCCCCCGGCCGCCCCCCAGCCCGTCAACCCCACGCAACCACAGTGACCGCAACCTCCTTAACACTCGCACTGCGCAAGAAGACACGCCTTCCCCCCTTCTCTCCAGCTGGGCCGTCAAAGAAGTTGCACCTCGACACCTCCGCTGTCACTCCCCCCTGAGGAAGGCACCGAGTTGGTTCCGAAACGACGGGAATAAACCCATTTTTTTGGTTGGAGCATTGTCAAAGTCATAATTAATTACCCAACCAGACTGGCAACTCTGTCAAAATGTTCAGCCTTAAGAACCAAGTCGCATGAACCAGTGCAGTTTCCCTTAAAAGTGTGGACTATGATCTAAAGTGAGAAGTCTTCCGGAGAATTATTTGAAATTGTTTAGTGCCGCAAGCCGCACGTAAAGCTTTTCGGAAAGCTGGAAATTATGGCTCGCAGGACACGTTGTCCAAAAAGCTATTCCTTCTAAGTTATGCTACGACAAAATTTTTCCTTAGGAACAATCGCAGGTTTTTCAATTAAAGTAAGTTTTACGATCTTTTATGCCTTTGTGAGTTTTTTGCGCAACCTTAAATATTGTCAATGTGCTCCATATTGCGGATTTCGTTCTCCGTAGAAAGACAGCATTAAGTGAAGTGTAATGCTTCAAGGCGAGAGCCTCAGATGACTCATCAAACCTTAAAAGCGTCCAGGGCGTCAACACGAGTGATAAAAAAAATTCATCATCACGGGATGACGCCACCACGTCATGGCACAAATCCCCAAAATTTGTGATGCCATGACGTCACCACATGAAATCTTCGCTTTGCATTGCCTCCGCAATCGGTCCACTGATCGCAGAGGCCATGCAAAACCACGCGAGAGGCAGAAAGCTTGCAAGACCTCCGAATCTGGAGGCAGTGCAATACCACTTAATGCTGAAGGGTCATTCCACGCCAAACGTCCCAGCGATTTCGGCGACCATCTCCAATGTATTAGAAAAAAATTTTGCTGATTTGATGCATTGAAAACAGTGAACTGCTGTAATATTTCGGAGAGAAAAAATTTTTGGTCACGTGGATGCCTTCCGAATTTCCCAGAACGTCGTCTGGGTGTTGGTTCTGAGAAAATTTATTCTAAGAGTTTAGGTTCTTGTTTCTACACAAAATTTGGTTTACATATTTAGCAAAAGCTTTTCTGTAATATTTCTCAATAATATTAGCGTAATCTTTCTGCCATATACGCCTCGAGGAATTTAGCCAAAATGCTCCATGTTTGCATTTTTTTCATTGCACTATTGCGCCATGTATGAATAACTGAGTAATGTATAATTGCTCCACAGAAGGTACCTCTTGCGAAAAAAATATTTTCAGACCCCTAAAGCTTCTAAACATTACGTGAAAAAAACACGAATTTCAGAAAATTGTCATTTTTGTCCACATTCAGACGCAATTCGTAACCTGTGGTGCTCCAATTAAAAATCAACTTTATACCTCAATCGAAAGCAAATAAACCGTTCTTCTCGTGTGGCAAGTTTTATCATTACAATTTTTGTTTTAAGGAAGAAAATAAATTTTGAAATTTCCCCATTGACGACAATGGGGAACTTCGACCAGGAAGGAAGGAAGGAAAAAAAAGAGGAGGGAAAGGAAAGGCAGGGATGTTAACCGGTCTAGTAGGACCGGTATGCTACCCTACACTGGGGAAAGGGGTGGGGGAGATTGAAAGATGGAGAAAGAGAGAGAGACAGATAGAGAGAGCACGCACACACAAAGTTTCACTTCGCAGTCATCACAGCCATAAGCCTATAATCGTCGGTGCCACGTCGGTAATGATAAAAATTGCCACATAAGAAGTACTGTTCATTTGCTTTCGATTGAGGTATAAAGCTGATTTTTAATTTGAGCACCACGTGGTTCAAATTGCATCAAATGTGGACAAAAATAACGATTTTCTGAAATTTGTGATTTTTTGCCGTAAAAATTGGAAACTTCAGGGGCCTTAAAATATCTTTTGCGCAAACTATACCTTTTGTAGACTATGTTTTCATGGCTCATATATTCATACAAGGCGTAATGTTGCAAGGAAAAATATGCAAACATAGAATATTTTGGCTAAATTCTTGGAGGCGTAGATGGCAGAAAACAAGCACTAATATTATTCAGCTTCAAAGACCTTACACAAACGCTTTTTCTTAATATGCAAACCAAATTTGGTGTAAAAACGAGAAACGATACTCTTAGAATAAATTTTCTCAGAAACAACACCCAGACAACATTCTGTGAAATTCGGAAGGCACCCACGTGACCAAAAAATTTGTTATCACTATAATATTCCAGCAATTCACTGTTATCAATGCAGCAAATCAGCATGACTTTTTTTTCGAATATATTTGAGATGGTCGCCTTAATGGCTGGGACGTTTGGCGTGGAATGACCCAGAAAGCTTTCGCAGGTGGTCGAGGGAAGATCATTAGATGGACTCGGAAAATGAAGAAGATGGCTCTCGCCTTCCAGTCTTCTTAGGTGACTGTATAAAGGACCCTGTGAGTTTTAAATTACGTGATTGTGAGGACCTTTTACTGTATCCTAAAAAAATTGTTTGATAGGTGTATAGCGTCACTCGGTGCTCCCATTGGCCGAACGCCGTCGCGTGCCCCTTGAGTAGGGATGGTAATATCGATGAACGGTGAATCGATTAGCCTTAATCGATTTGCGCCTTTCAATTAATCGAATTAATGGATTAAAACTATTCGATTAATCGATTACGGCAACTGCCCCCCCCCCCAACTCAGCCCCTTGGCCGGTGCGCATGAGTGCGGGGCGAGCGATGCCGATACGCAGTAGTCGAGCGCACCTGCTCTTTTTCACTACAGAGCATATTTGTACGTTAGTACAATGAGCTAAGCCGTTGGCGGCCCTACCCCATAGAGGCAGAAATGAACTCGCCCTCATCTTCGTCGCCTACGGCGTCCACCTCTAACTCCTCCCCAAAGCTTCAGGCGCGCACAGGAAGCTCCCCCACCCTGACGAGGCAGAAATGCACTTGCCCGCTTCACTCCACTCACAGCTTAATGCGTTCGCCCGTTCGCCTCCTCTCGCCCCCCCATTTGCTCTATCGTGTGCTGGTTAACCTTCGGCAACGTTCACGTGGTGCTTACTTGCTATATTGCGTTATTATTACATTGTGGTGTGTTTACTGCTTCCTGTGTGATGTCGTAACGGCGAGCAATCGCAAGAGGAGCGCGGTGTGGACGTTGTTCAGAGAAGATTCGAAAACGACGACTGCGATGTCTGATAAAGGTGGTAAGCAGTACTAGAAGCCAGCGACGGAAACTCTTAAGATATCAACTTCTTCACGCCAACTTAATTAATGTCCCAAGAGCATCCTCCGAACAAAAATGGTCATGACTAAAATTACAATGTTGAGGACACCGTTCCCGAACCCACTAATCCGCCTCTTTAGGTAAGTTATCAGTACCTCGCTACTTAGCCAAGAGCCTTCGTGTAACTTAGTTTGAAAATTAAGTCGCTCTTCAATTACACAAGTGATTCTTATGTTTCAAAAGGATGGACTGTTGGACATTCATATTCTTTCAAAAAGCTGGGTCCTCTTCGCAGGACCTCTTCGTTTGTCCCTGTGTTTCCAGCGCTATGGAGTCATTGAATGAAAACAGAAATGCGGTGTATCAATCCTCAAAAATGAAGTTTGTTTTTTTTCTGTATATTTCAGACGTGCGACCGCATCGTCTAATTGCATATTTTGTTTGCGTTCGTTATCGGCTCCGCGTTGTTTCATCGTGTTTCATCGCATCAACTCAGCTCTCCTTGCCTTTGATAAACTAGCGAATTTCTTCGCCAGCTGTGTCTATCACAACTTTTTGGGTATTTTATTTAACCCTTTGTGCTGCAGTGGGACACATACGTCCCACTTTTCCGTCTACAGAAAAAATTTTCTCCCACATCACCCGTTGCAATTAGCGCAACATTAAGTCACTCATATCTTACCTAAGTCTTCATATTCTCGAAGAAAATTATTTTACTACGCTTTCGAAGGGTGGATGTAGTGTTACAATAGCGTTGAATTTCGGTAAATTTTTTTTATGAGAGCTTCTGATTTTTCCTCTTCTTGAGATAGACAGAACCTACCAAGTAAAAGGCCGAATAATTTCCTCTTTTTCTGGTTTTTGAGAGAGGCGATGTTAGCTTCCAGTCATCACGTGTTTTTGTAAATTTGCGAAATAACTTGACCGATAAATGCATCGGAACAATCCCCTGCGAAATTATCCCGCTAAGCTCTCAGCGCAATTGCGGATATTATTGCGTGGAAATATTTTGCTGATATCATATACCTCTTGAAATGTAGGCACATGTTCAGGGATAACATCTGTACTCGACGATTTCGACAGCGAAAGCAAGGATAGCCAAACGATAAAAAAATGTGGTTGATGTATGCGGTGAAGTAAGCTTTACAGGAACATACCACATCGCTTTGAAGGCTCAAGAGACGCTACTGCAGGTGGTGTTCTCCTGTTGAAATGAGGTCCGCACAACTTTCCTCTTCACAACTGGGGAAGTGACACAGAGTGCCACTTGCTCCGGCCGTTTCATCCCAAAATACCCGTTGATGCAATCGCGAGATGGTGCCTTCATGAGAGAGTGGGACAGTGTTTTCCCACTTTTTGTGACATATATGCCCCACTGTTTTTCAGTAAACTTCTGTCTTAATTTTGATGAAATTTGTTTCATACTATTTCTTTCTAGCTTATATCAATATATCAAAGCCGGTTTTTAAATCACCGTGTCAAAAATATAGGACGACCTACAAAGGGTTAACTCTCGGGTCCGCCATGGTGGATCAGTTGTTACAGCGCTCGGCTGCTGATCCGAAGTTCGCGGGTTCCAAACCGTCCGCGACAGTCACATTTCGATGGAGGCGAAATGCTCGAGGCCCGCGTACTGTGCGATGTCAGTGCACGTTGAAGAACATCAGATGGGCGAAATTTCCGAAGCCCTGCACTTCGGCGTCCCTCATAATCATAGCGTGGTTTTGGGCAGATTTTATTTTATTTTTTCTTCTTCAACGGCACTACACAGTGGTCCAAGAAGTTCCAAATGGTCATATGCGTTGTTTATTTCTTGACTGGTTCATATTGCCATTATATCTTATTCCTCAGCAAATAAAATATTATGGTTTACCATATATAATCAAACCTGATTACTAGCGTAAAGGGGACATGGATGCTCATAATCAATTTTCTTTTTGCTATCTACCAACTAGCGCAACCCCTCCGCCTGATATATATATATATATATATATATATATATATATATATATATATATATATATATATATATATATATATATATAGACTGTAAAGCTAGCATTGCTGCAATGATGCACTTAGCCCAATTTATACGTGGTATTCACTTCGGCAAACAGCGTGTTCAAGCGCAGTTTTCTTTCGCTATGACGCGGAAAATGTAGACTGAGCTGCTCTCTTGACATAAACACGTAGAATAGATTAACCCTAGCACTTGCAACTATGACCTCGTCTCCACACGAAGCACAACAGGTGCCGCGTTAGGTGTGCGAATATGCAGCTCAAGGAAGCGCACTCTCGGATTGTGAAAATGGCCGAACAGACCCCGGAGAAGTGCTGCTTTCAGCTAACGCTTGCTGTCACACGTCAGCGAGCGCATAAAGGCCCCCGTCATCTGCTGTGACTCGAAAGGAGGACAGTCGCAAAAGACTATATGTTCTAATGCCTGACCGTGGAGCCCGAACGCGCATAGTTCGGGCTCCACGGTAGCCTAGTCGTTGCGGAGCTCGACAGCTGAGCCGAGGGTCGCGGGATCGAATCCTGGCCGCGGCCGCCCCTTTTTCGATGGAATCGAAAATGCATGAGGCCCGAGTACTTAGACTTAATATAATAATAATAATAATAATAATAATAATAATAATAATAATAATAATAATAATAATAATAATATCTGGGGTTTTACGTCCCAAAACCACGAGATGATTATGAGAGACGCCGTAGTGGAGGGCTCCGGAAATTTTGACCATCTGGTGTTCTTTAACGTGCTCTGACATCGCACAGTACACGGGCCTCTACCATTTCGCCTCCATCGAAATGCGACCGCCGCGGCCGGGATCGAACCCGCGACCTTCGGGTCAGCAGCCGAGCACCCTAGCCACTGATCCACTGAGGCGGACGTACTTAGACTTAGGTGCACGTTAAAGAACCCCAGGTGGTTGAAGTTTCCTGAGCCCTCCACTACGGTGTTCCTCATAATCATATCGTTGTTTTGGGACAGAAAACACCAGATTATTATTATTATTATTATTATTATTATTATTATTATTATTATTATAATAATTATTATTATTATCATTATTATTATTATTATTATTATTATTATTATTATTATTGTTATTATTATTATTATTATTACAGTTGCGGCTGTACACACGATTGAAGATATGCAATAGAGCCGAGTTAGGGCAACGAGGAGGTGAAATATGTGGATGACGCTGGTGCTACTGCAGTTCATTTTAACCGGGAGGCAAAAACAGTGAAATTTCGCATGGGCGACCTCAAGGAAGAGATCACGTCAGTCCGCAATTATAGTATTATCCACGGCTTCCGCAATATCTAAAGGACAATCGGAGAAAAGATGCCCTCCCTACGAGTGCGAGCGTCTCATTTACTTCATCTTCCTCCTCGTCTCTGCTTTGCCTTTTTTGGGACGTTAAATCCCAGATATTATTAAATATTATCTGTTTTGCCTTTCGCGGGATTTCCTAACCTTCGGCCACCCAGCATGTTTCCGGTGCGTCTTTTCGACCATTCTGGTCGGCGGAAACGCCTCCGATATCGGTGCACTCGAGTAGGCAGGCTTCGAGGAAACACGACCTTGGATGATGGTCGCATTTCCTTGGATGATGGTCGATTGGATGATGATGATCATCCAATCGTCCGTGGATGATGGTCACAGATCCTTCAATCCGTGACATCACCCAAAGACGACGGGGCCCCCCCGTGTCCATTGGCCGAAAGTGAGAATTTTCACGAAGGCGCAAATGCGCACATATGACCTCTAGCGCGTCTGATAGAAACACTTCGGTCGAGATCACACACAAACAATGCCTTTCAAACAATAAGGTATCCCTTCTAAAGCACTCATCACAAATGTCGATTAATCAATTAAAAGATCACATCGAAACCAATTAATCCATTAAAGGTGAAATCGATGAACGATTAACGATTAATCGATTAAAAATTTCAATCGACCATCCCTACACTCGCGCGCGTTTCGTTTGCTTGTTTTTCCTTAATCTATGGCTCGGGCTCCATCGCGGTGCCCTACTCGGTGAGACACGCACATGTGTAGTACGTTTCTCGCTCTTTTTTGCACTTTGACGGCGTGGTTTCAGTAGTTTTGTGTTTGTGATGCTCCTTTGCTGTGCTTTCGGGTGCAGTACACGTGAAATTGATGGCAAGCGACCTTTTCGGATTCCATCTGAGACTCGAGATGCAGCACGGAGGAAGACTTGGCTTCATAGAAACAGCCGAGATGACTTCCAACCGACGCAATGGTCTCGCCTCTGTGAATCAAGCGAGAGTCTCTTTGCTCATCGGTAACTTCGTTAGGTTTTCGTCCTTCTAAGTGTCACGTGTTGACTTACCGTTTATTTGTAATGTTCGTGCCCGACCTCCGAGAAGACGTCTTCAAACGCGTCTGTGTTTTGTTGATCACGGTATAATATACACGCCATTTAGGCGAGGACACTTCTCGGCTTGCATGAAAGGTGCAATCGCCGGCAACGCCAGATTCCGGCGCATGTAGCATTTTTGGCTCTAAAAACAGGGGCATGCGTTTTCCCTTTTAACTGCGGTGACAGCTTGTGTGCTTTGCTGAAAGCGCGTCGCATCGATGGTGATCGCTCCTTGTGCCGACATCGTACACGAGAAAAAAATCGTTCATTTAGGTTAACGGATGTCCAAGCTGTACTTTACAGTCATTCTTACACTTTCGAATTGTGTGTACTTAAAGCAAGATGCGCCGGTAACATGCAGACGGACACGACCGGTACACTAGGCCTAACGCTCGCTTAGATCTCACTGGGTAGGGCCGATCTTGGCGCAACTGAGAGATTTTGCTGCAGCGAAATTTCCCTCTGGTAGCCTGTCTTCAACAAAAATGTATGCTCAGATTTTATTTGTCTCTAGCATGTGCGGTGTTGGACTGATTCCGCTCTCTAAAGGGCTACGCGTGCACAGCTTGCAGCCTGCAACCTCGCCCACAAACATAAGAAAAAAGGAAGACGTACCTGTTCAACATATTAATCGCTTCATCTTCCTCAAGAAATGCTTGGTCTACCTCATTGCGGCTCTCAGATGTCGACCGGACATGCATGTTCGATCTCTCGTGGAATCACCTAGGTCTATGGCACAATCTCATGCCTCGACATTGTTGATTACTAGAATAGAAGAAAGCTCAAGTGGCTTGCGCCGTAGATCTAGTACGGGGCTTTTCTGGGTTCGTAAAGTACGGGTAGATAAAGTACGGGGTTCAACCGTAATTTATGTATGCGCGTGCGTGCTTTGGTAGGTGCATGGCTGACATAAGCAACCAGGGTTGCCGTTGGGTGGACATCAAAAGGCGCCAGAACTCACGCCAAAAGTAGCCAAAGTAGCCACGTCATTTGATATTATCGCCGAAATTCTAGCTAACTGGAACAGAAGCGCTATTATCAACAGAGTTTTTACTATTGATGAATAAATAAAACCATTTTGAATAAGTAAAACCACAAGTTCAAAAAAAGAGTCATGGCGCCAACTGGAAATTGTCATCGCAAACGAGGTCCAAAAGTAGCCAATTTGGCGCAAAGTAGCCACCAACGGCAACCCTGTAAGCAACAACTAACTCGTCAAATCCGCCTTTACGCTGGGCAACAGTGGCGTAGCCAAGGGGGGGGGGGTATTTTTAAGTTTTGCTTGCGTATATATACACGCACACATACAAACGCACGCACGAACATACGTAAAGCATGGTTGAACCCCCCCCCCCCCCCCGAAAAAAATTTCTGGCTACGCCCCTGCTGGGCAAGCACAGCGCCGAACACAACGCCGCTAGTGTCCTTGTGAATTTCATTTTGGGTGCTCTCAGCTTTTCTGTCATAATAAACTTCTTTCTCTCATATGGGGCGAGCAAATCAAAATGTCGCAAGATTGGAGGCGAAGTAAGAATTCATCGGAGTTTTCTGGATGCATCGCCACATGTGACTTCGCTCAAAGGTGGCAGCCGCTGCGGAGGTCAGTCAAATGCGCTATAATTGTGAGGAAGCTGCGAATGAAACGTGTAAAATAAAATCAAAGGCATAGAGAGCTGCGAAGGTATTTCATGGCCAGTTTAGGAAACGTAGATCTGGAAGGACGCCATCTCGGAAGAAGACGGCCCAGAAATAGCAGCTTTCGTACGCCAAAGCAATACATCTTTAAGTTTACCTCAATGCCATTAGAGCTGATACTAGTGACGACAGCTTCGACCTTTTGTAGATGTGTCGCAAAGCCGTCTGAAAAGATCAGAGTACCATAAAGGTAGTAGAGATTAGTCTGCCACTTGAAGCCGCGAAGGATGCCGATCATGCTTTCAAATGTTTCAAGCGCGTTGCACAGCCCGAATCGCGTCACAATAAATTAATATAAGCCGTCGGATCTAATGAAGGCTGGTTTGCGGAGGTCGAGTTCAGCCATCGGGGCTGCAAGCAGCCGGAGCGCAGGTCCAACGAATAGAGAAAAAAGAAAAGAAAAACTATGCTCCATGCCCGCAGTCGCGGCGTCGTCTATTAGTGGCTAGGGATAGATGTCCTTACGTGTGATCTTGTTCAGCAAGCCATAGTCTACGCAAAAACTAGGCAATTGAGCCGTCTTTTTTTTATTTTTTTTTATTTTTTTATTTTTTTTTACATTATCGACCGGTGAGACCCATCGGCAGTTCGAGGTCTGTATGAGGCCGTGTTGAGCCGTGTCTCTTGTGCGATGTTACGACGCACGTTGGCTGGCATACGCTATGCGCGCTTAGGCTAAGGAGCGTGGAGATCGGTGTCGAAGAAATACATCGTGTTAGACTTAACGTTGGGCTTCAATACATGAAAGGATGTTTTGTTAAGAATATAATTCGAATGGCAATGCCTTTCTCTGTAATGTGCAGGAATTAGGTAATATCTCGAAACTAGTGGCATCATAGGAATTCGTTCCAGGTTGCCTTGAGAACTCCACGGCTAAACATTGCGAATTGAAATCTGGGCGATTATTCAATTAGTTAAGATCACAATTAGTAAATTTTCGTTAGTTAGTGGACTAAGCCTTTCAATTTTTTGTGTAGTAATTTCAGCCTCTTCTCATAGACCAGCTGACGAGCTAGAATTGTACAACACCTAACAGCCAACCATTAAATTTTTTTTAAAGTGTTCGCTGAAACATCTGTATTCTTCTTATTGTTGTACACAAGTACCGTACTCCCCCTCTAGAATGCCCAAGCGCTTGAGCGCATTTAAGATAAATAAATAAATAAATAAATAAATAAATAAATAAATAAATAAATAAATAAATAAATAAATAAATAAATAAATAAATGAATAAATAAATAAATAAATAAATAAAACCTAAGCGTGTGTTACACTCACTAAAAACGCTAAGGCGAATAACGAAAAGGTGGGCTAGTTGGTTAGGTTTCATAGTGCAGTATATGGGGCAGCGTGAGAACAATACAAGGACGAGAAAACGCAGGACATGCGCTGTCTGTGTCCTGTCAGCGCGTGTCCTGTCAGCGCATGTGCTGTCTTTTCTCGTCCTTGTATTCGGGCTAGCGCTGCCCCATATACTTCGCTAAGGCGAAACCTGATTGGCCTCTTGACACACTTTTTGTCCTGTAAAAATACATTATATATATATATATATATATATATATATATATATATATATATATATGCGACCGTGTACGAATCGTGAAATGATACTTTCGCATTCACGATTCACAAGTGTGTGATCATCATCCTGACTACGCTAATTGTACGGTATATGCCACTCCCATGTTTCTCCGATCAACCCGGTCCTGTGCTGGCTGCGCCCACGTTAGCGCCGGCAGCTTCTGAATCTCATCTGCCCATTTAACTTTATGCCTCCCTTTCGCGCGCTTGCCCTTCTGTTAGAATGCAGGCTGTTACTTTCAATTGCCACCAGTTAGCTTGTCTTCCCGCTGCATTCCCTTGAGAGATTGTGGTAAACTACCATTCGCTTTTCTCTTGAGAGCTAGTGGTAAACGGCCAATCATTATCTCAGAATACGTGCCAAATGCACACTACAACATTCTTATACTTTTGGTTACTTGATTCTCATGGTTCGTATCTGCGGTCACTACCTTCCCTAAACAGACGTATTCCTTTACCACTTCCAGTGTTTTGATAGGCATCGCAAACTACTCTTCTCTTCTGAGACTGCTGAACATTGCTTTATTTTTCTGCATATTAATCTTCTGACCCACCGCTCTGCTTTCCCTGTCTAATTCAGTAATTATGATTCGCAATAGTTTTCCCGAGTTACTAAACATGGCAATATCACAAGCGTATCGCATGTTACTAAGCTACTCTCCTTTAACTGCTATCGCATGCTGTCCGCAATCCAACGCTCTGAAAACCTCCTGTTAACACGCGGTGAATAGCATTGGAAAGATGGTAGCTCCCTGCCATAGACTCTTTATTAGAATTTTATTCCATGCTTTTTTTTTTCATGGGGGGACAATAGTGGCTGTGGAGACACTGTAGATATGCCGCCGCGACGCCATAGCGGCTATGGAGGTCGGCTGATGACCTGAAAGGCGCAGGTTCGATCCCGGCCGCGGTGGTCGCATTTCGATGGAGGCGAAATGGTAGAGAACCGCATGTACTGTGCAATGTCAAAGCACCTTAAAGAACGCCATATGATCAAAATTTCCGGAGTTCTCCTATACCGCGGCCCTCATTATCATATCGTGGTCTTGTCACGTAAAACCCCAGATATTACTATTATTATTCTTATTAATTTTCATTCATTAAAAAAAATTATACCAGAGGTAGTTCGAATGATGATATTTAGGTAGTGTTTTTGGAGCCGGTGACCGGAAAATCTGTAGCGCTAGCACACGTGCGTCATCATGTGTGCTATTCGCCGATTTATGTGTACCGCGAACCAAGACCTTCTAGAACGATTACTTTGTACTTTAATAGTCATAATAATTCTTGGGGTCTAACGTCCCAAAACGACCGTATGATGAGAGACGCCGCAGTGGAGGATTCTCAAAATTTCGACCACGGGGGGGGTTCTTTAATGTGCACCTAAACCTAAGCACACGGGCCTCAAGCATTTTCGCCTCCATCGAAAATGCGCCGCCGCGGCCGTACTTTGTAGTTTGAACCTCACGTTTGGTAGCACCATGTTAGTTCACGGAGGCTGCATTTCGATGGACGCAATATGCAAGAAGCCCATGTGCTCAGATTTAGGTGCGCGTTGAAGAACCCCACGTGGTCTAACTATCGGGGGCCCTCCACTATGACATCTCTCACATTCATATCGCGTTCTTTGGACGCCAAACCCCAACAATTATTATAAGAAGTATAACCGCTTTCTGTATAATCACAGCACCAAGTACCTTACTTTCCTTAATTAGGTAAATTGGCCTAACTTGCAAATTTGAGGCTTGTTCTCGGTGAGCTTGCATCCCATGTCAAGGTAAGCTCCAACTCGTCGAAACAATGCCCCGACGACGCTCTACTCGGAAAAAGAAAAATGTGAAACTCGAAGGCTACGAATTTGCCACCTGCACACGTCAGCAGTAGCTGAAAAAACAAAAAAAAGAAAAAAAACACGCTTTAAAGCTCTACTGGCACAAACATGTTGTTAAACATTATATATTACAATATGTCTTGGTCTTTTGTTTCGAAAGGTTATTATAAAATGGCGCTGCTAAAGTCATAATAATATCTCGGGTTTAACGTCCCAAAACCACGCTATGATTATGAGAGACGCCGTAGTGGAGGCCTCCGGAAATTTTGACCATCTGGTGTTCTTTATGTGCCATAGAAATTAGGTAAATTCCACTACTCAGGACTAGTCCACTAAATGGGATGAAGGCAACATTTAACGATCATCATCAACGGGCGACCTTTGAATCCATGTTTGAATCTGTTGTTGACATGTCGTGTGCGCGTTTGCTGCATGCTAACGGTGGCGGATTGTTCATCGATTCACCTGCTTTCTTTTGGATGTGTACTTCGACGGCTTCCACGGTGACGTAGTTCACGCATACAAAAGATATAGTGCGTGTCACTGCAATCTCCGAATCCGTAGTGGATCGGCAAGTACGGAACAACGACTTCGGTGCGGCGCATCGTCACCTCTGTCAACGGCTTCCGTTGAAGCTTAGTGCTCGCCGCAAGCTGAGTGCTTCCGATCAAGCATTCAACGAAGTGTACGCTGGGAGCCACACGGAGAGCGCTTTTGGATTTGGTCCTATTGCTGAAAAGGTAAGCTTTCCTGCTTGCGAGCAACGAAGCGCTACAAGTGCATGCCTGCCAACTCTCCCGATTTGCCCGCGGGACTCCTGAATTTCGGCGAACTATGGTAGTACAGGCGCGGCGATTAATCTCCCGAAATATAGCCTTCTCTACGTACACGTAAAGAAAATAACAATGACAAATGAGAGAGGTTCAAAAATTTTTGAACGTTGTTCTATGGTGTTCGCCATGCATGATACTTTGCTGTCGTGCGAAAGAATGTACACGCGTCGGCAAAATAAGTCGGGACGGGCGAGCGGCGACCAGAATCAGATAAAGCTACATCGCCGCGCCGTTTAACGTCTGACGAGACATCGCAGTGCGCGTGCTCGTCCTTTCACGCCCGTAGCCATGTCTTTTTACGAGCTTTCAGCAGGCTAGGTGATTACATGTAGCGTTTTGCGGTAGGGGTCGCTTTCTTTGTTAAGTGCATCACGCGCAAAGTTCGCCGGTTGCACGTTGGCAGTGAGTAGTACACCGCTCGCTTCGCATTTATCGACAGATCACGCGTAGCAGGCGGACCTTGTCTGGTAATCGTATGCTAGTAAAGTGAAGCATGTTTTCGGCTCGACGTCTGTTCGTTTTTGGTGCCCTCGCTCGCATTTCAGTACGATTAAAAAAAAAACATGCACAGAAGGGAACTAATTCTGCATATGTGGCACCGGTTTGTCACTGAGACAAGATATGTCATCTTATAAATCGTGAAAGTGAGCACCACGCGCTTCGCGCCAACCGTGCCCCCGTCGAACTGAGCGCGTGACAGATTGAACATAGAAAGCGCCCCCTGCCGCAAAACCCTGCATTTATTCAGCTATTGCGCTGCAAGCGCGTACAAAGACATCGCTGCGAGCGTGAAAGGACGCGCACGCGCACTGCGATGTTTCGGCAGACGTCAGACGGTGCGGCGATGCAGTTTTATCTGATTGCCGATGCAGTTTTATCTGATTTGCCGACGGGTGTACGTACTAAGATTAGGAAGGGGCTACTCGCTGTCAGGTGAACACGGCAAACTATGTCCCTTCATTGCACGCGCCGTATAATTGCGTGTACCAGTACGATCGCTGACGTCTCAGAACTTTACTGGACATCATTACTAGCTGTATGTAAGGTTACTGCATTCCTCAAAAGCAATAACGAAAAGCAGCCAAGCAACAGCATCTGCGTACGCAGGGTTCCCCTTCTGTGGGGGGCGAAGGTTCGTCGCAGCGCCCCCCCCCCCCTACCTATTATGTCAATTATAGAGGCCGGCTTCGCCCCCCCCCCCCCCATTCCATTCTCTTTCACCTTTGAGGTCCCCAGATTGGCGGGTATGCAAGTGTGTTGCACGAAAATCCGGGTCCCAGCTAGTTGGTAAAGCGACATGCTGAAACTGATAAGTGCACCAAGACAAGGTAAACGAAAACGAACTCACAGAGAGCTACTTCCTACTGATATTTATCGCAAAACGAAGACGCCATATATGTGGTTTTCTTCGCTCATCACATGGTAAAACGCATGCTTGAGAACACATCATATTGAAAAATTTTTCTTATGCATGTAGCCTTGCTTATTTCTCTAAAGATCAAAAATGTTAACATTCGCACAAATGCAGGGCGACGAAGCAAAAATATATTGATATCATACAGAAAGTGTTTGACCAAGCACACGAATATGCTATCGAAAGCAAAATTGACTGTGAAATTAATGGTGACATGGAATTAATGTGGGTTTCAAAGTAGCAGCCAGCACAAATGATTAGGAATGAAGCAACAAGGAATGGGACCTGAAAACGGTGTGCGTGAAGAGGTAAAACCTAACTGAGAAAAAAGGGAGGTCGTCAGAAGATAACAACGAAATCCATTGGTTTTGGAAAAACGCACACACTTTCTTCGAGAGCGACATTAGAACACTCGGTCAAAAAACTTTTCCTGCATGATAGCAAGAGATCTTAGCTTTGTCATCCTGGTTCCGTGCAAATGTTAAAATTTACAATATTTAGCGAAATAAGCTCGACTAAAACAATTGCAAAACTTTTTCAGGGGCCTCTGTTCTTAGGCATGGGATGTTACCACATCATAGCAAAAAAACTACACATATGGCGTGTTAATTTCACAGTACCATTTGGAAGTACCACTCTTTGTGTTTGTTTTCGTTCTCCTTTTCTTGATGCGCTTACCGTTTTCAGTACGCAAGTGTGTCTTTCAGGCCTCTCATGTGCTCCTGTGTTAATTATGACACTTTTATTTGCTTCATTCATGTCGATATTGAGTTACCAACTCGCCCAGGCCACCATTTAATATATCGCCTGCCTCATGTGACTGTCTCCGACTTGGTGCGCGTCCTTCTTTTTGCAGTGCACTAATCACGTGTCTATTTGCCAGTAGCTTGCAGCCACATTTGCTAAGAGCATGGGCTGTCACCTGTTTTGAGTTGCCATCTTTGTATTTGAATCGTTTAAGTAGTGACACAATTTCGAGCCATCGCAAAAAGGACATTTATCGTTTACTTGGCATGCAGTGTTAACACTCCTCCACACCGGAGTCAGACACCACGTATCAAATATTTTACTGAAATACAAATAGACGCGAACCTTCGAGGAAGAAAATTAAAGACAGAACAGAAAGGGCGTCAGTCACACGTGGGAGCGTCAGTCAGCGCTCCCACGTTTAACTGCACATATATACCCTACAAAGTAGACGGGGGGTTGACCGCCACTGATGCTCAGTGGTAGAGCATCGGACGCGTTATTCGAAGGTCGCAGGTTCGGTCCCTGTCGGTAGCAAGTTATCTTTTCGTCCACTTTGCTTTCTTCACATTTGCATTACAATTACTTCTAATAACGTCCTCTATCATTTCCTTGGCATCAATGTCTCTTAGTTCTAATTAATATCGTGTTTAACATAGCAAACGAGCCCTTAAGTTTACACTTCTTTCCTTCATTCATAGCGAGGGTCTCGTTCTGGCAGACTTGATGCCTTCAGGTGGTATGCGAGGGATTATTAGTCAGCTGCCCGCTCGTAATAAGATCACGTGCTACGTGACGCCAACAGGCAAAAAAGAGTGTTCCACACTCGCCGTAATGGCAACAGGCGGCGCTGACTGGCGCTCCCACGTTTAAATGCACATATATGTATATCCTACAGAGTGGACGGTGGGATGACCGCCACCGTAGCTCAGTGGTAGAGCATCGGACGCGTTATTCGAAGGTCGAAGATTCGGACTCTGCCGGTGGCAAGTTATCTTTTCATCCACTTTGTTTTCTTCACATTTACATTACAATTACTTCTAATAACATCCCTTATAATTTCCTTGGCATCCGTGTCTGTTAGTTCTAAATAATATTGTCTGTTACATGGATATTTTCAGGAATTGGAAAAAATATAGTATTTATCTGCCAAAGGCACTGCATCGAAACAGCTGCTCATGAATGCCCTCGAAGCAGAATAAAATTAGCATGTCTTATAGATTGTTGACAACAGTGAGCCTCACTTGTGGCCTCGTAAGTGAAGTAATTGTTTTTTTACCAATAAGCAACCTGTGAAAGACTGATTATAAAATAATCCGGTATACCTTATTTATGTAACTGGACTAGAAGTCTACAGGTAAGCTTCAACAAATACACTGTGCTGGGTGTGTTCAGATAAGAACGTCGGTGCATGTCCGCCGACCCCCTTTGATTTCGCCGAAAAAAATATATTTTGTTTTCCAAGTCCCCATGACCACAAAACCACTTTTGGTTTCGCGAGAAAAAATTTCACCTTCTTTAAAAAAAATTCACAAGTCTCCACTGAGCCGCCACCCCCCTCTTTCGAATTTCGCGAAAATGGGATTTCGATGAGACGCTACAAAAACACTATTGTAGCTGTAGATCCGAAAAATTTTCTCCACATACTACGGATAGTTTGTGTCAAGAAAAAAATATTACTTTGCAGTTTTGATGGTGTTCTGTTAAGAAAAAAATCGCGAAATCGGCACAAAGCTCAATAATGCTCACATTTAAGATTTTTTTTCCTCCGCAAGTATAAACGCCAGACTTCCTAAAGTTTCTAAAAACATTGTCATATGTTTGGTGAACAAGTGTGCTGAATGAAATACCTGAGAGTGGCTTCAAACGTTAACCAGAAATGTTCAACTGAGGACATGTCTGTCAAAATGCAATATTTTGAAGATCATTTAAAAAAAAACACCATCTTCGATTTTTTTTAAACTCTCCAGAATTAAAGCCACACACGTGTTCTAACTTAATCTGTAAAAACATGTTGCATTATTTTTGTGAGGTCGGAACTACGAAGCACGAAATGTGGCCAAATTGACGTATAGTAAGTAACCACAACATTGAGCGATCACGAAGCAATAGTTGCCATTATCGTTATGTTTAGGTCGCGAATGTCTTCTGTGGATTGACGGATTGTCAGGAATAAAACAGGAACAGTTGCTTTTGAAGCGGAAATTATTACTACATTTTTTTACACAAGTCACAAAAACTTCTACACGGGTCCCCTGAGCATGCCGCTATAATGAGTCGCACTCTTCGCAGGAATCGCTTTCAAAATTTTTCGCGCATGTGAGCCTGCGTACGCCTCATAAAGGAGGTGGCTGGAGAGGATCCACCGCTGGATATTTATCGCTTCCCATGGCACGTCGGTATTGTGATTACACAGACGGTGCGTGTTGGCACAAGCGGCGCTTCTTCAGCACGACTGCGCTGACCCGCTCCCTAAAAAAAGAAAAGAAAGAACATAAACAAGAAACAGCTCACCTCGCTTAAGAAAGGTCGAAGTAATAAAACGTCGGCTTTCACTTCCGTTCGTCTTCGACAATCCGGCAGTCCTCTGCTGGTGAACGAACGTGAGTACGCGTGCGCGTATTACACTCCCCTGATATTGATGGCCACGTTGTGGAGCTCAGAGCGAGCGTTTTGCGCGGACTACCCAAAGAGGCATACGAAGAAGATTGCCTACAAGCGGAACTTTTGATGTGTGAAAGATTTGAGTGTCGCCTTACTAAGGAAGCGCATGCCAGAACAAGCCTCATCCATCAGAGAAACCGACATTTTGTGCCAGAGCTGTTTCAACCGCTTGAAACAGATCGCCGTAGAGTTTCCAGATGCATCTGTCTGACGCAAATTTCGTTCCCGAACAAATTGTTGTCCAAGAGCTAAACGTACTCGCTAAGACAACCGACGTTACAACCCTGAAAATTCCGGCGAAAGTGAAAGCACAATGCCGAGTGTCTTACGCCAAGCGCAAGAGAGCGAAGATCGAGGGCGTTATCACCAGGACAATTTCTGCTGTCCTTACAGTAGCGCACGGTACTACAGAGGAACCTGGTCCTTCAGCGGAAACCTGCAACACGTGTCGCGAGTGGCTGCGCAACCTAAAGCACACATTCGATACCTGCGAATCAGACTATGAACGCTACCGCCGCCTGACATTGCTCCCTGTGAACCTTTCTCATCAAGAGATTCAAGAAATGATTCCATCTGCAACTCGGCACCTCATTCGGAAATCCAGAAAATACAGACACCCGCGTGTGGTCAAATCCGAACCTCTACACCAGATCGAAGCTGAAGCCAGAAAACATACAGGCAGCAATGAAATACTCTACTGACGATGAGCTCAACTCCACCCAACAAAGCCCAAACAAGAAAGATTTCATTGCAATTCCATTCGGGAAACATTTCGTCTACAGCGGCTCACCCTGACACAGGGATCGAGCTCAAGAAGTTCTCCTCCTTGGGGCCGAAATGGGTTGTGTGCACAAGGTTGCTTCACCAGGAGCAAGATACGCACAAGTGCTTCAGTTACGTTTGTGACTGTCTAACTTTTCTGAGTATGACTTGTGGCTATGACTCCCTGTGTATACAAAAGGGGTAAATAAACAGTTTCTTCCGAGAGCTCGACTTGACTACATTTCTAGAAATCTTACGGTTAGTCCTTACGCCAGGACCAAAACTGCGACGCGGGCACGCACGCAAATGAACGAATTTGCACTTTAAGGCAACTCTTTGGTTTTATCTGTCAAGGTGTTGTCCCACGAGCACAACAGATGACATTCAGGGCCTAAAAATAACGATAATGGCAACTATAGCTCCATGCTCGCTCAATGTTGTCGTTACTCACTATACGTCAATTTGGCCATTTTCGTACTTCGTAGTTCCGACCTCACAAAAATAATGCAACATGTTTTTACAGATTAAGTTAGAACACGTGCTTGGCTTCAATTCTGGAGAGTTTAAAGAAAATCGAAGATGGTGTTTTTTTTTAAATGATCTTCAAAATATTGCATTTTGAGAGACATGTCCTCAGTTGAACATTTCTGGTTAACGTTTGAAGCCACTCTCAGGTATTTCATTCAGCACACTTGTTCACCAAACATATGACAATGTTTTTAAAAACTTTCAAAAGTCTGGCGTTTATACTTGCGGAGGAAAAAAATCTTAAATGTGAGCATTATTGAGCTTTGTGCCGATTTCGCGATTTTTTTTCTTAACAGAACACCATCAAAACTGCAAAGTAATAATTTTTTCTCAACAAAAAGTATCCCTAGTATGTGGAGAAAAAGTTTCGGACGTACAGCTACAAAAGTCTTTTTATAGCGTCTCATCGAAATCCCATTTTCGCGAAATTCGAAAGAGGGGGTGGCGGCTCAGTGGAGACTTGTGAATTTTTTTTAAAGAAGGTGAAATTTTTTCTCGCGAAACCAAAAGTGGTTTTGTGGTCATGGGGACTTGGAAAACAAAATATATTTTTTTCGGCGAAATCAAAGGGGGTCGGCGGACATGCACCGACGTTCTTATCTGAACACACCCTGCTGTGTTTCCAGCAGCAGTGGTTATTGTATAAACGCTGTTTATCTGCTCACATGGGGGCTTGCTCGGTCATTGGTGCATATGGGAAATCTGCCTAAAGAGGGAGGGGGAGTGCTTGCTTGGGGTTTTACGCTAGTGCAAGTTTCATTTAGTAGATTGAACATCTGTGCTGGGTACATGTCTACGAAAGGATCCTTCAAGGTAAATGATGAATAATGCTACTCTTCTGTCTGAATTGTTAACATGGTTTATATTTTATCACCCATTGTAGTGGCTTACTGGTTATGGCGTTCTAAGCTAAGCAAGAAATCTTGGTATAAAGGCTGAAAATTGAGTATCCTGGTACATTTCAAACCTTTTGAGAGGTGCATGATATGATTGGAGTAGCATTTTCTTTCCCCACCATGTATCTTTGCTAACATATTGAGTAAGCCATGGTGTAGACTAAAATGTAAAAATGCTTGCGTACGTAGATGTGCACAGTAATAAACCCAAGTGGTGAAGTAGTACTAGAGCTTTATATTATAGGGTACCTCATAATGAGATTCTGATTGTTCCCAATATTTTTAAATGTTTAGTTTAATGTTATGCATGTCTTGTATGCAGACTGTTGAAAGGACAGCGCACTACATCGTCTTCGATGGACTGGGTGCTGACGATACAGTGCACTCTTCATCACATCCCGAAAACTGCTGCTTCGGGTTCACGAACTCACTCAAAGGGTTGCAGCAGTGGTGGAAGCTCCTCGAAGGGTGCTGCAAATACCTTGTACATTTCTAGAACATTCCTCTGATGCGAATGTTTCCATCGCAATCTATGTGACCTGCCTATTTATTTTCCCAAAACAAGCATCAGTTTGCCACAAGATTAACCGCGATACATGTAGAAAACTATACAGATGCATAATGTTAACAGCATTGCATGGTGAAGTGTAGACAGCCTACCTGTATGCAACTTAAGAAGGCGATTCACAAATAGTGTGTCATGAATGCAGCAGAAGGTTGTCTGTTCATTAAGCCCTCTATTTACCCTAAAATCTATTAGAAGTGCCTCTTCTTGGGCACTGGTATGACCCTGCTTTTTTATCAGTTCTAAGCCTGCTGCGCGAGCTATAATTCTTTACATGTGCAGCTGTGGCATTCATATCTATTTACAGTCAATGTTTAACGTTTGTAGCACTCTTGAAACGTAGGTTACAATCTCGGGAGGATGTACAAAGTCAGTCAGTAAGCTTCGCTCTGAAAGGGGATTTACCCAGTCTATTTCATTATTGCACCTACCGTTTCCAAAATAATATCAGTTTACTTGCCACTTTTTTGCTCACAGCACATTAATCACAGAGCTTCCAGAAATTTTAGACGATGGGTGTGGCCACAACGAGACGTGAAAGCAGTGGTTTAATGAGATAGCGGACTAGACCAGTACTAGGCTTTGTTGCGCTTTAAATATGCACACTAGCTTTTACAACTGTTCTGCAACCATGAAAGCAACTTCTACTGGATAGGCCTACTGTATGCACAAATGCAAACACGTAGCCTGAAAACACATGATGTATAAAAACCACATGCGAGTTCCTTCTATGCAGAAACTGTTTGCAGTTCCGAAATCTCTACTGTCAAATTTGAAAAAGTGACCCCCCTCCCACCCATAGTGGAATATAATTGGACAAAATTTGGAGGGCGGGCTATGCTCGGTTGCGAACCAAAATTCGAGATGACAAGGGGGGACATGACATAACACATGACATGTGTAATGTCATGTGTTATGACAAGACGTGCGAACTGTGGCGTATCAATGTGGAGATTGCGATGTGATTGCACTGTGATTGCAATTACTTCAGCATATTAGAGAAATAAGGCATGCTGCATTGCACTACTGTTCTTGCTGTTTGTATGCTTCACTGCACTGTACTTGTGAGTTGCATTGAAGCATGTTAAAACCTGTTCTTCATTTTAAAGTGCAAATAAAGGTTCTTTCGTTATATTTTGATACACATGCCTTGGTCGTTAGTGCTCCATGCCATGCAATTCGCATCCTATTTGATGTCTTTTTTGGCCACAAATGCGATGCCGCTCTGCACACTCGAAGAAGGTCTCTGAACAGCCTACAATTTGTCTCTGAATCCTGTACGAGTTCTGTGTTTAATAAAGCTTGATTTCATTTTGCACTATGGATAACTGTGTGAACGTCGTGCTATGTGAGTGTGATTACTTTGTATATTTTTGTATGTAACCCCCCTGCTGTAATGCCCAATGGGGCGATGCAGGTATGCAATAAATAAATAAATAAATATGTGACACACATTTTGAATCATGCCTTCATATTCAGCTACGATTACATTGTGTGTGAGAGGGCCATATATCCCATGCGTCATATGCACCATAAAAACAGCGCTGGGGCCAGGATTTTCCCACTGTGGCAGGAGCCACTATGATTAGTCTAGTGGCCATAAAAGGACTAGAGCCCTTTAGCTCTAAAGGGTCAGCTTTCTAGCGCTTCCATGGGAGCCAACTGGGAGAGGGATACCGCTCAAATTATGGAATTTTTCGCATGGGCGTTGGGGCGTGATTGTGCATAAACACCCCTACACCCTTTTTGCCATATGGGTGTGATCTTGCTATTACACACTCATGGGTGTGAACAAGAATGTTCACACCCATGGGTGAAAATTTGGAAATACGCCCATTGTATAGGTGTAATCCTGCTTGTTACACCCATTTTTTGGGGTGTAGGGGTGTGAGATATAGACACCGTATTACACCCATATGGGTGTAATCTGGTTTACAGTGTATGTGCCATAGAAATTAGGTAAATTCCACTACTCAGGACTAGTCCACTAAATGGGATGAAGGCAACATTTAACCCAACAAATCATAAACGGGTATGTGCCACAGCAATTGGGTAAATCCTACAACTAAGCACTGGTCCACTCAAAATGAAAAAAAAGCCCAAACATTTTTGCTAAGCGACGGCGGCGGGCCGAAGACCATGAGTACGTACATAGAGAGTATTCTAGGAAACGGGAAAGGCAACAGCAGCTGCGAGATGACTCGGAAGTGATTGAAGGCTTACGAAAAGGAAGACGTGATCCTGGATGTATGAGAGGTGAAAACGTTTGGTTTCAGCGCGAGTTTCTTTCTCAGGAGCTTAAACGTCCATGTCATGACTGCGACAGTCTGACATATAACTCGAATCGCTGTGCGATGAGAGTCAACGTAACAGAACCTAACGTCACCTAGATAAAGCATAGCAACGACCTAGAAACCTTCGCAATACTTCATAAGTACTGAATGGATCTACTCGCCTTGAGGAGCTTGAGGTGGACTGAAGTATTCAGCGACATGCACATCTCTACGTATACTTCATGTCGCTTTATATTTTTGAACGAAAACAACAACAAAACGGCAACATCCCAGACGACGTTGATGAGCGAGCAGCTCAGTGTTTGTGTTCACTAATAGCAGTCTAGTAAAGTTTAAGTAAAATACTTACAAGGTCTCATGCATACTTCAAGAGGACTTGGAGGCGAAAACCATCTTATCTTTCTTCTCAGGCAATGTATTGCTCCTGTGCAGCCACCCTCCGAAAGTTTTCTGCACCTAACCTGTTTTTGCTCTGCCTCTGTGATTGGCCCACCTTTAACCAAGGTGTGATGTCATGTGATGACGTTATCACTTGACGTTACGTAACGTGGCGTCAACATGACGTCACAATGACGTTGCAAGTTTTGGCATCTGTGGCGTCATCACGATTTGATTTCGTGACGTCAACACGTGGTGTTGAATTTTTTGATTATTTGTCCTTGTTGCGCTGTACAACCACGCCACCGAAGGCGGACGCCGGTGCCGACCATAAATTATCACGTTTGATGATGCAGCTAAGGGGTTTGCCTTATAATTTCTGGACGCATGATTTCATTTTGTAAAATCTGCATACAGCTTCTTCGAACACACCGCTGTTAATGGCTTGTACGTACTCCAAATTATGCGCGGTTTAAATGACCGAGCATGGTATCTTGCGCATATAAACAAATAAGAACACATCCCTTTCGATGATCCCAAACATTAGCGTTAAGAGTTCTGGCTTGATAAACAGAGCAAACACAATTCAGCATGTGCATGCTATTTATTCTAGGATGTTTCCTAACGCGAGCAGCGACTTTAAGCCCTACCGGAGAGCGCACACGAAACTGCTAGCCGTCACGGGTAGCTCAACTTTTCCAACAGCCTTTGACGGCAAATTGTGCATAGCGGCATACACCGGCATCGCTGTCTTCAGAAACGTGCTCGCTATTGCCGGCTGCGCTGACTACAGGAAGAAACGCAGCCTTAAATGTCAACGCCGGCGCTTTCCCGACCTCTGCCACTTGCGCGCTCACCATCTCTTCCCGAAGTTGGGTGCGCCCACCCTCTACTGTTATGGCTGGGGCACCCACTCTTTTATTGTTCGGTCTGTTGTGCATTCACACGTGGACAGCATTCTCTCTGGCATGGTATCTTTCAATCCCACAGACTGCAACAGTCATGACGAGAAGATCTTATCGCACTTGAACTTATGCGAATCACTACATCTCCACTGTACGCGTAGGTTTGCTCTGTGTGTTTACATAATTGCTATTCCAATAAGAATTGTGATTACTTACTGCCAAAATATACTGCGAGTCCTGTGCGTAGGGTACCATAGTAACAGCAGCGACAGGCGTAAGGCCTGTAGCGATCAGGAGTTGGAAAGTCGTTTTTTCAGGATCCTTTTCTGTCAAAGGCCAGCCCTCAATTCCACTCGTGCGAAGCGCTTCCAGAACAGCCTGTTTGACAGTAAGGCTTAGTGGTTTATTGCCTGCAATAAATAAATAAATAAATAAATAAATAAATAAATAAATAAATAAATAAATAAATAAATAAACACAACATACAGCCCACTTCAACTATTCCTATATGCATTGTTAACCGACAAAATTTACAGTATCATCCAAATGTACACTTGAGAGGGAAGAAAAATTAATATACGTGGCTTATACACCAACATGAAAAGTCACAAGACTGGGCGTCTTACTCCTTAGCATTACAAAAGGCAACCCTAAAAGGCAAAATTTTCATTCCTATTGGCGATTTTGTTGCTCCGGCCATCGGTCGCTTGCGGTCACTTTTTTCGGCCTTTACTGTATTCTTTATTCATTTATTTTATTTGCACACACAGATACGCAAGCTGGCAACTGCCACCTAGGCACAATGCCTGCCTACTCTTTTTGGAGGAGGGAAGACATAGAGGAAAGGTACGTAGGAGGAGAGAAAGAAAACAATAGGATAGGAAAGCAAAGAAAAAATCACGATGACTTGGAGAAACATCAAAAAGCCCCGCAGAAAAACATCACTAAACGGGTTTCCAAGTCCGTTTGGTCCACAAAAACCAGTATAGCTCGATGGTTCTGGTCGCGCCGAGAAACACAACCTCTCGCAAAGAGGTACTCGTCAGTGGTCGAACACTCACATTCAAGGAATTCATATGTCTTAATCAGCAAAGCCGGCTGCGTAACAAATGCGGGACAGTGTAATATAAGATGCTAGACCGTACAAAGAGGAGCCACAAGCAACGCACATCAGACTGTCAATGCGCCCTTGACGGTATTAGCGTTCGCGCATCAATAGAAAGCCGACTCTTAGTTTATAAAACAGTGCTCTGGAACTTCGAGGCAAGCCACGACCACGAACACAGGTAGGGAATGATCTGTTCACGGCAGGCTGGTCTGGGCGCTCTTTTAGCAGGTGTCGGTGTATATGCAGACGAGCGTTGTCCATAATCGACAAAATTTCTGGGCAGCCACAATCGTAATGGTTACAAGATGAAGCAAGGCAAACAGCCTCTTTATTTCGAGAAATGCGCAAGTGAGAAGGTATCCACTGGGCAGCCAAGGACGCCCCACATGAGAGAATTTCGTCGGCAGATTCTGTGACACTGTAAAGAAGAGGGCTGTCGGCCTCTTTTAGGGTGAGTCTGCTTAGGGCACCACGAGAGTCTGTAAAGATGACAACCTTCGATGTTAGTATCCTTCTTGCACGTACTTAAGAGCGACATCAATGGCTGCTAGTTCCGCTGTCACCGATGATGAAGGAAGCGGTATTTTAAACATCCCGATGTCTGTAGAAGGACAAAGGAAGACTGCAGAAGCGGCTAGGCCGTCACTGCGTCCAGGTGCGTCAGTAAATGCTTTAACGTAATTTCCAAATTATTCAAACAGACGCGACTATGCTAAATGGAATAGCGCCGAAGAAACAAACCCACCATTTCCCCATGCGAAAGAGCGGGTGCCATATCAGCCTATTAGCAGATGATTTGCCATCTGGGGCTCTGTGCATACGGACAATATGATGTAACGGCTTCTGGTCAGCTGGCAGCCTTGTGGGCAACTGGGGGGCTTCAGTAAGTAGTGCAATTAATTGAGCCTCACGAGGAAAGCCAAGCATTACTCCGAGCATTACACGATCATTCCGTTCAAGCTGAGACGTTAAAGCAGGCGACCGGTTAACGCTTCCAGGTGTTGCCTGAATATGCCACGACTCCACAAAAAGCCGCTTGTGGAAACTGACCTCACAGTCGATGACGCGGGAGTTGTCAAAGGCGATGCGGTGGTCATTGACCTCCCTGTGCTCTGGCAGCGCGCTCCTTTGTCGGTCAAGCTTGCGGACGTCGTTCCGGTGCTGTCGCATTGAATAAGTTGGTTGGTGTCCCTTTCCCAAAGGTATAGCATAACCTTGTATTGCATCGCAAGGGGGTGGGAAAGGAAAGAGACGATGAGGAAGAGAGATGTGATTATGCGGAAGTGGCGAGAACGAGTGAAGAAAGTGAGAAAAAGAAGGAAAGAGACTCAAAAACCGCCAGGCCTGCGCGGAATGCGCAGCACAGTCACAGCGAAAGCTGGAAGGGCGGCCTTTCTAGAACCTTTTTTAAACACTCTTGGGGCAACTACTACAAGCGCACTTACATGGTACCCACACGCCATAAATCATCATAATTTTTGTGTAGTGGGGAAGCGTCTACAATACCAGTATTCTTCATTCTTCGGAAAAGCGCGGTACCCGCTACACACTTGTAACGCATTATGTGCACTTTGTTGCTTCTGTGGCTGACGACGATGAAGAATTATGCCGTTTTGTAATGGGTTGGAGCATTGAACGACCCACTCGTTACGCAATTCGTATTGTGTGACGCCTGGTTGTTACTTTACTGTTCTAAAACGCTTTACAACACACGTTAACGCGATTTCTTACCCGACATGAAGCCTGCATAGGATCAGTTTGCACCGCAGTTTCAAGCAGTGGCGTAGCTCAGTGGTAGAGTGCTGGGCTGCCACGCAAGGACCCAGGTTCGATTCCCAATCTGTCAGAGGTGATTATTTATTTAGTTTTTTTTTTTCGTGCGATATTGGTTACGGACACCGGCGGCGGCGGCGGCGGACAACTACGGCGCAAAAACGACCCTTGTTGTGATCTCATAACAGCTTTCGCTGTAAAAACGAGAGAGCAACAGATCGAAACTAAATGTACGAAGAGCCAAAAAGATAGCAGTCGAGAGAACGATTACAAAAAAGATAGCAAGACATAAAAACAAAGAGAAACGAAAAATAGAACGACAGGTAGAGAAAAAAAGAAAGGAGACAGTAAGAAATTGACTGAGAGAGGAAACGATAAAAAACATCTCCCACTAAAGGGAACCATGTGTGCATGCGAAGCAGCGGGGAGATAATTAGCTTGAGCGGGGAGGAACGTCGCCGCTCTCGTTTCTCGGTCCGGCCACTCATCCCGGCGCTGCACAGGAGAGAGAAGGAGGCGCACGCGCTCCGTCATTTTCATACCGCGAAACTACTGTGGCACCCCCCAGCGGAGTATGCAGCTGTCACACAACCTGTCGTGCGCGCCGCTCCGTAGAGGATTCCAAGAGGAGAGGACGGGGGACCGTAGGAGAGGAGAGAGAGGGGACGTGCATGCACTGTGGGGGTGTGGGACGAGGGCCGCTCCATAGAGTAGAGGATTCCTAGAGGAGAGAGGGGGGAGAGGACGCGCATGCGCTGTGGGACGCCGGAGCTGCTCCGTAGAGTAGAGGATTCCTAGAGAAGAGCGGGGGAGAGGACGCGCATGCGCTGTGGGGATGTGGGACGCAGGCGCCCCTCCGTAGAGTAGATGATTCCTAGATTAGAGAAAGGGAGTGAGCGTAGGGGAGGGGACGCGCATGTGCTGGGAGGGGGGGGGTTTGGGACGCGGGTGCCGCTCCGTAGAGCAGAGGATTCCTAGAGGAGAGAAAGGGGGGTGAGCGTAGGAGAGATAGGGGGAGGGGACGCACATGCGCTGTGGTGATGTGGGACGCGGGAAGGAGGGACGGACTGAGCCCCCTCCAAACCCATGCAAGCAAGATCACGGAATGAGGTCAACCTGGGCGACAGACACCACCTGCCTAGCCATTGCTAAGCAGCCTCTCTGTGCTCTCGGCCATGACTCTGATGACTGTAGTAGTGGTTGACGGCCTTCATATTACTACAGTGTTCTGGTTCGCATAATGGGTGGTTCCCTACTTGATAAAAGTGGCCGCGGGACGCGGGAGGGACGGACAAATCTCCGAGCATAAGATGCTTCGCATCTAAAAATAAACGCCAAAAACATTTAAAAAACTTCCCCATCTCCCAAGGGAACCATGTGTGGATGCGAAGCAGCGGGGAGATGGCTGTCTTGAGCGGGAGAAATGCCGCCGCTCCCGATTCGCGGCAGCGGCCCGGGCGCTCATCGCGGCGCTGCACAGGAGAGAGAATGAGGCGCGCGCGCTCCGTCATTTTAGTACCGCGTAACTACCGTGGCGCCCCCCAGCGGAGTATGCAGCTGTCCCAGCCCCTGTCGTGCTCGCCGCTCCGTAGAGTGGAGAATTCCTAGAGGAGATGACGGGGGAAACCGTAGCCGATAAGAGAGAGGGAGAGGGGACGCGCATGCGCTGTGGGTGTGTGGGACGCGGGCGCCGCTCCGTAGAGTAGAGCATTTCTAGAGGAGAGAAAGGGGGCAGAGGAGAGAGAGGGTGAGGGGATGCGCATGCGCTGTAGGGGTGTGGGACGCGGGAAGGAGGGACGGACAAAGCCGCCGCAAGCACATGCAAGCAAGATCAATGAATGGAGTGAAGGTGGGCGACAGACACCACCGGTAGAGCGCGTTATTTTTTGCTTGCACCCACCACCTGCCTAGCCATTGTTAAGCAGCCACTCTGTGCTCTCGGCCATGACTCTGATGACTGTGGTGGTGGTTGACGGCCTTATTGTACTACAGTGTTTTGGTACATCTCCATCTCGACGACTAACGTCCATGACCAATGATTAAAGAAACATTTGCAGCAGGTGCAGCATTAAACGGTTAACGTAATCAGATAAAGCATTGTGACAGCTAGAATAGCGTCGCTGATCGAAAGCAGAACTTGGGCTAATGTCGCGATTTCTTGGTAAATCAAAGAGTTGTTGTACAGCCCAGCTGGAATAGAGCGAGACGCCACGCGCGCCCTTGGTCCTCTGTAGCCCGGCCGTGCCTTTTCGTGGGGCGAGAGTAAGCGGCGAACGCGGTGTTGCTGCCAGGCGAGACAAGCGCGCGTCGCAGAGCTATATTTATAATGGATGGATGCTATGAGCGGGACCGAGGCTTGTGCTAAGGTTGCCACCTCGCGGTGTGTTAAGGCGCTTACAAAATTGCACTTATCCTATTGAAAAATTGGGGGACTCTTAAGCTCTGCCTTTAAGAGTTGAACACGATGGCGATATCCTTTCCCTAGTGTGTACTTCAACCACTTAGTGCATTCTACGTAATGGGTAGCATACCCTTTAAGCCATGAGCAAATATGCGCATGAAATGTTTTTGGACTTGCTATGCACCCGCTACGTGGTCTTAAGGGAATACGCGCAGTAACGTCTGTGGCTTTTGTGATGGGTGGCTGGCTTTAAACCACGATATCGTCTTGATATTCACATGTTCTGACACCCGATGGCAATGTACGCTTGCACCGCGATAATATACGATATTACAATGTACGCATGTACTGCGATATTACATGTTGTATTGTGACGCCTGTATACAGAACACGTGTGTTTGTAAAGCATGAAAGAAAGAGATTTACATAATAACCACGATTTCAAAGTTCTGCAGCTAACCAAACAAGACTCCAGAAAAAATTTTCTGTTATTCATTTTTCTTATTCGATAAGAGTCAGTTCGACCGAACTTTTCGTATTTTAACAAAAATAATTTTTAACAAATCTTATTTTTACCCGAAACGAGAAGTTATTCTCTCTTCTAGTTTTTTCATTATCTTCCCTTTTTTAAGCTACCCGATTTTTGGCCACTACCCCAGTGTGGGTGTGAGCCAGAAGCTTAAGATCTACATCTACATCTACATTTCCAAGCAGAAGAATTATTATTATTATTATTATTATTATTATTTGGTTTGCATACATAAAAAAAACACGAAGACACAGAGGAAATAGGGAGGGAACAGCTGACATCTGCCACCTAGAGGGGCACAACGCCTGCCTGCTCCTTCGGGAAGGTGAAAGACAGAGGAAAGGAAGAAATGAGGGAAGAAAAGGAGAGAGAGAAGAGGAAAGAGATAAAAACAAACAAACAAAACAAATAACACAGACGTAAACACAAATAAGTAGTCACATGGAATAATGTCTATAAGCGCGAGGCCAAATCGGTTTGCTTTAGGAAAGTTAGTAGGGCTCGATGGGCCTGGTCACGCCTAGTAGCACATCCACCCGGAAACAGGCAATCGTCAAGTGTCCTGCACCTAAGTCCAATAAGGCCATATTCCTTCGTGAGCAGTGCTCGCTGTGCAACGAATGTTGGACACTCTAAAATTATGTGTTCTAGTGTCTCGCAGGAGCCACACGACGAACATAAGGGACTGTCCGCACGTCATTGACGATATAATCGTTCGCGCACTGATACAGCACCAACTCTTAACTTATATAACAGGGCTATGTCACGACGAGGCAATCCCCGACCACGAATTCGAGGAGGGAACAATCCTCTTGCGACACGCTGGTCGGGGTGCTGCTTTAGAACATGTCGGCGGATCAGCAGACGAGCGTTGTCAAACAGGCATGAAATTTCTTGACAGTCACACTCGTTGTGGACACAACTTGAAGCAAGGTGATCGGCCTCTTCATTCCCCGGAATACCAACATGTGAAGGTATCCACTGGCAAATGAGGGATACCCCACGAGTAATAAGTTGTGAGGCAGATTTAACGATGCTGCACATAATTGGGCCATCGGAGTCTGTTCTCAACAGTCTGCAAAGGGCAGCACGAGAGTCTGTAAGTATGATAACCTTCGATGCTCCTAATTCTTCTTGCACGTATTTCAGAGCAACATCAATCGCAGCTAGTTCCGCAGTTGTTGATGAGGATGGATGCAGTATGCGAAACACCCGGCAGATGTTTGTTGTAGGGCAAAAGAAAGCTGCAGAGCCACCTTGGCCGCCGTTGTGTACAGATGCGTCTGTAAAAACTTGAAGGTAATCGTGAAAATTTTCAAATAGGTGCGACTGGGCCAACTGAAATAGTGCCGAAGTTATTCACTGTATTTCTAAGCAGTCGCGCGGCAATGGTAGAACACGAGCTTGCCACGCATATGGCCTGGGTTGTATCCTCTGTCGGACCCGGAATGTCTTATTTAATTTATTTGCATCTTTCTTAATTTTTCGGTCATGGACAAGATAATTTTTTGCTCACAACTAAGGACGCCGACACCGACAACAACGCCGACGCCTGAATTACTGCGAAACGAGGTCTTTAACGCTATCGCGTAAAAAACGCGTAAAATGTGAAAACGCGTGGCAACGACGCTTTGCAGGAGCTAATCGCGGATGCTAGAGTCATGATGCATTAGTACACTTGACCGCTCCCAAACGCCGACTCTGCCCCGGCGAACAAGAGCAGCGCGAGAGGGAACTTCCAGATATAAAAAGTCACAGTTTCACCTTAAGGGTGAAGGAACGAATGCGATAGCAACCAATTGTAATGTTATACAAAGTGAGGCTGGCAGCTGACTCTTTTGCATCCGATCTCTCGCAACTCTACAAAACGCTAGTTTGAGATAATACAGCCGCTCCAGGGACACTCTTCGCACATTCTCATCGCATTGAGAGCGCAGCACGTAGAAGGGTATAGGAGCCGCCCGCTGACGGCTGCCGAAATAACGAGAGAACGCGTGCGCTAGCGGTGACCGCGCTCGTGAAATCAAAGGTCCCAGTTGCTTCTCGAGGGGACCCCCTTCCCCACTCGCGTCTTTTCACGCTCGTTAAAGGCGTTCGGGGCATTTCCTTTCTGCTTGACTATTCGATGGCCTGTCTAACAAGCGGAGCGATCTTATCGCATGTTCGTCGGAGCAATGGAGATGAACCGGCTCGTTTGATCTCCGCTTCAGCCGCGTTCGTCGCCCTCGCTCACACGCTATTACCTGAGGGTAGAACCTACGATGCGCTGGGGTTGTTATAATTTGTACTTTATACGCGACATGATGGTGACGGCAACGGCGACGGCAAAAACCCGTCGAGGATATCCATCAAATTTTTGTCGCAATAAAAGGCGCGTTTGTAAAGCCCTCAGAGTGTTTGACCGTGACGCAGTATATGACGTCCTCGGCATCTGCTGTAGCGGACGGACAGTTCATGTTGTGGCGCCGTTGTTGTCGACTGCCGCCACCACCGCTGTCCGTAACCGCTATCACGCGAAATAAGAAAAAAACGATATAAATAAAAAGTACTCTTGGTACAATCGGATTCGAACCCGGGCCCTCTACTTGGCAGCACAGCATTCTACCTCTGAATCACCCTTGTGCTTGAAATTCTCTGGCGCACTGACACTATGCAGCCGTTATGTCGGTTAAGGAATCGCGACATTTGTAAAAAAGCGTTTTATAAGAGTAAAGTAACAACCAAGCGTCACAAAATGCGAATAGAGTAACGAGTGGGTCGTTGAATGTTCTCAATCCATTACAAAAGTCTCAGACATAATTCTTAATTACCGTCAGACACAAAATATAGAAAATGCACATTGTTTTACAGGTGTGTAGTGGGTACCACGCTTCTCCGAAGAAAGACAAATTAATGGAATTGTGGACGCTTCTCTCCTTCACATAGATTACGATGACTTATGGTATAGTGGGTGCCACGCAAGTGTACTTGTAGTAGTTTCCTTTAGAGCGTTTTTCTCCTCAGGATCTACCATTAGAATTGTTTCTCCGTGATGGAAACCGTAGCGTCCCTGTCACTTTGGTGCCGACCAATATTCGGTTCATCCGTATCAAGAGCCCCAAGGCAATTCAAACAGAACTTCGTGCGATCACTCCCCATTCCCTACTGATAACCGATGTTCATCAATTTGGACGCGGGGGGATCCTCTGCTGCTCACCAGAGCAGGCTTGTATCCAAGATCTACTGAAGTGTGCTACTTTTGCCTCACATCCGGTGAGCTGTTTTATTCAACCTCATTTAGCTTGCTGCAAAGGTTTAATTCGCGAAGTAGACGTAAGTCTAAGTCCAGCAGAAGTCTTGGACATTTTTTCTCCTGCAGGAGTAATTTATCTGTACCGCTGTACCAGACAAGTAAATAATCAGAAAGTCCCAACTGAAACTGTGATTGCAACATTTGCTGGGACTACTCGCCCTTGGGAGATCAAGACATGGCCGCTTATCTATAGGGTCGAAGCTCTCGCTCCTCGTCCGTTACAATGCGCTAAATGCTGGCGTTACGGACACAGTGCCAATGGTTGTCGTTCGGACACTCGATGTTGCATATGCGGGGCCGACCATAGTACTGCGGAGTGCCAGCCAGACAATAAGTCATGTTGTTTACGTAAAGCAAATCACTCTGCTGACGATCCTAACTGCCTTGCGAGATCAAAAGAACTTCAGGTGATTGAAATCATTGAACGGAGACGATGCGCTCGCAGAGAAGCTCTGGCAGAACTTTAAAGCAGGACTCAGGGATATGCCGGCGTAACAGCTCGTCAGCCTCTTGGTATGGACGCATCACTTTCCCAGTCCATTACAGCTATGGTAGAGAAGACAGTAGAAAAAGTACTAGAAAATTTTCTACCAAGTCTCTCCGATTCACTTAATCAAATCATGGCTTCACAGTTGTCTGGTGTATCTGAGAGAGTAACAAAGTGTTTCCAAACTCCAAGCGCTTCAACCAATAAGCCTGCTAAACATCACACAGACGCCCCCACTGATAATGGAGCAGGGCCTTCGCATTCTCAAACGACTGGGCAAGAATATATATCTGATTCAGACTCAGTAAGCAATCGAGACGTTGATATGGATGCTCGAATTCTCAAACGCACCAGATCACCCACTAGCAAATTTTACCATTCTTCCAATCCAAAAACAAAAAAGAGTGTGAAGGAATCTGGGACTAGGTCTGACCTACTGAAAGAGAGTATTTTGGATCAAGCAGTTTCCGCTGCTTGCCTATCATCATCATAGAGTGCCTTAGAGTTCTCCAATGGAATTGCCGTTCAATCCTCTCTGCAGCTACAGATTTACTGTACCTCATTTCTGAGCAATCTCCTGACGTTGTACTGCTACAAGAAACTTGGTTGTCAGCTGATCAAAACTTTTATTTAAAAAAACTCTCAGTGTTTTCGACTGAACAGAAACTCACGTGGTGGAGGATTATTTTTTTTTTCATTTCATCAAAGTTTTGTCACAAAGCGAAAATAGCTTACAAAGCAGTATCGCCTGATTATGAAGTCTTGGTATTGGGAATAAACTTTCCTGGCTGGGCACCACTCTCAATAGTTAATAACTACTTTCCAGCTGGTATACAAGATGAAAGCGATTTCGATGTGACCCTGAGGTCCTGTAAAAACAATTTCTTATTTGCGGGAGACTTTAATTCTCATCATGTGTCGTGGGGTGTCCGCACAGACTCATCGGGAAAACGGTTATGGGACTGGACTGACGCCAACAATTTTATTTGTTTGAATTCCAAAGTTCCCACATTTGTTCGATGCAACTTGAGGTCTGTTTTAGATTTAGCATTTGCTAGCTCAAACGTTTCTATCTCGTCTTGGACTGCTCTTCATACCGCTACAAGTCGTGATCACCGTCCAATTGAATTAGAAATTAACATGCCATTAGTGACGTTAGAATATCAGGTGCAAATTTTTGTAGACTACTCAAAATTTAAGAAGAATTTACAGTCAACTTTGTCATCCTTGACCAGTATGGAGAGTAATATTAAAGCTATGAATATTTGCTCAGTTTTAAAACGTACAATAAAAAAATCACAGTTCACTATATCTTCAACAAAATGACATTCTATGTCTGCCTGGTGGAATTCGGACTGTGCAAGAGATTATAGACGCCGAAAAGCTGCATGGAAAAAACTCCTTATAAACCAAAGCCCTACTAATTGGAGTAATTATTTGTATGCTAAAGCTATGTTTAAAAGAACAGTATCATTAGCGAAAGACGATTATAAAGAAAAACGTCATAATTTTCTATCAAAAAAGGGTAATAAAAAAGCTCTATTTAGGTTTCTCCGTATTCGTAAGGCTATTGCAGCGCCCGTAAACATTGGTTCAGTTATTCTTTCCCCAAAAGATTTGGAAGATATATTAGCTGAAATTGCATTAGGCTTTGAAAAGAGATTTACATCCCAACTACAAATAAAGTTGGTAAAACCTTCATACGTGAACGATTTTGTTGAAGTAAATATGGAAGAACTTGCGCACGTCGTTCGTCTTCTCCCTAACACAGCTCCAGGTCCAGACGGCGTTACGTCTGGAATGTTAAAAATATTATTCATCATCTCTCCAGAAGATCTTCTCAACGTCGTCAACCACTCACTCAGATTTAGTTGGGCTCCTCCTGACTGGAGACCGCAAAAAATGTTCCGCTTCTTAAAAAACAGGGAGTTGGATTGCAGGTGGACAACATTAGACCGATCGCTTTAACGTCACATGTAATTAAATAATAGAAAGAATACTATTGTTGAGACGTTTATTAGCGGGCACTCGGCGACGATGCTCGACAGCGACAGTCAAGGCGGGGACCGACCCTCAGCACGAGCTGCTCTTTTTCTTCGAAGAGGGCGACCCACTAGAAGACGCTGGGGAGGACGACCCACTGTATATAAAGCTTCGCTACAATTACCCCGGGTACGAAAAGGGAGCCGCCTGGCGACCTAACAGCTGGTTACTATGAGCGGGTCATGGACCTTGAGGCGCTCCACGTTGATAATCTCGCGCCCTCGACGGCGCATGTCCGAAAATGGTTCGATGGATTCGATCAGGTAGTTTACAGGGGAAGCATAGAGTAATATAAAAAGTTAAGAGAGGACACTCTCATAGGCCCCTGCGGCTGATTAGGGTTCGCAGCGCTCCAAACGGGCGTGGGGAGCTTTCGCAGCCTCAGAGATGGGGACCGCAGAAAAGGTGGTCTCAAAAGCCATTTTCTAGCCATTAAAAAAAATCACACGGCCTCCGAGACCACTTCTGTGCGTGTGCTCGTCTCGGAGGCCATACTTCACTTTTTTTTTTTCACGCGTCGTTAGCAGCTTCGTCTAAGCTGTACCGCCAGAGCGGCAAGCACACGATGCCACTGTGTGTTTATGCAGACAGTTTAAATAAAACATAAGAATTCTTGGAAGAGACGAAAACTTTTATTTTCAAGTCATTCTTGAACGCGCGCACGAAGAGACGGGCTCTTTTGCACTGCAAGACATGGCAATGCATCTGTCATATCTTGAGTATAAATTTTACAGTAGAAATAAACAAATAGGCGACATTACGAAAAGCCCCGCACAACAGTAAAACTGCAGTAAACACACAGGTACGCATACAGTTCACGACGCAGCGCGACAGTAGTTGCCGTAGTACTTAACTCCGGACGGCATGACCCGGGGAAAAAAATGTTCGCCGTCTTCTCTCCGGCCTTACAAATTTTTCTCCGACGCACTTCACATCACCTTTTCGCTAAAAACAGTCACGAGTAGATGCCACAGCTGAAACAAAGCAATTTTTGGCGCCATGCATGCGTTACCGAGGCAGGAGTGTTTATTCAGAAGATTACGTCGTAGCCTCAGCTAACATTTTTCTCGATTCACAAATTCTCTCTAATTGCGCTCGTAACATGAGCTTCAAGAAATCTGCGAACGCCCCAAATAATGATGTTAAGCATAACTGCACTCTTCACACAACTTCACGCATGCATGCATTGAATTCGAACTACGTGTACCGGCACAAAAAAAACCTGACGACGCAAGCGGCGACTCACTTTCTCGCGCCAAGAAACAATTTTCTCGCAAACATGCGCAAAGTGAGGAGCACAAAGAAGCTTTCTGCGCCTAACAACCCAACGCGACAGATGTTAGCTTAACATGACGAATACAATACGCACTTTGCAAATTAATTACGGCGTTCTTACCAATAGCAACAGCCAAGCAGAGAGGCACACGAAACAAGCCAACACCACGAAGCACGTTGAGCACATTATCGCACATCTTTTATCACGTCACCCTGCAGCTGTCCGTCCTTCATTGCATTAAACGATCAAGAACACGGAGCGTGACACCGTTGCCGTCGCGTCGACGCCATTCTGCACTTCCCTCGCACCCGATTCATGTCCGATCCTGCCCGACGATATTGAACCGTCCAATCGCAGGCGATAAAGATAAATTCAGAGCCGCAACGGCCGCAATGCGACAAGTAGATGCATATTGCAACTAGAAAAGGTACTAAAGTAGATAACAAGTATGCCCGTTCCCTTGAAGACAGGGAGTGGTGTGTCGCCTCTAACGGCCGACATGAAGCGGCGTAGCTCCGCCGCTTTTGGCCGGAGGGACCACTCTTGTAATTTGTATGTTACTCTATGGGGGGAAGTGCGTTCGACGACACAGTAGGGGCCTTCGTATTTGGGCAGTAGTTTTGAAGAGAGGCCAGTTGCAGTGGTAGGGATCGAGAGCCATACGAACGCTCCAGGGAGGAACGTGGGCGCAGAAGTGCTGGTGTCAGCGCGAATTCTCTTCTGCCACTCTAGATCATGTGTAGTAAAGGTCTTTGCAAGCTCTCGACACTCTTCAGCAAGCCTGGCTGTGTCAGAAATAGGCGCACACTCAGATGGATCCGGCTTGTATGGAAGTATCGTGTCGATGGTGTGCGACGGGTTCCTTCCATATAATAAGAAGAAAGGTGAAAAACCAGTAGCGCTCTGAGGGGCGGTATTATAGGCGTAGGTGACGAACGGCAGAATGGCATCCCAATTTGTGTGATCGGCGGCGACGTACATGGAGAGCATGTCGCCGAGCGTACGGTTGAAGCGTTCGGTGAGACCATTCGTCTGCGGGTGGTAAGCAGCAGTTTTGCGGTGAACAACGCTGCACTCTTTGAGTGCAATAAACGTCTCAACAATTTGGTGGAGGTGCTGTGCCCTGAAAACAACTTCGGTCCGCATTCGATGCCCTTGGAGCTTCGATCCCGTACCGTGCCATCTACCATGCCCCAAGACGCCACTCAGCAAACGCTTCCTCCTGTGCCGACGCCATGTCCCGGTGTCCCCCGCATCCGCGACCCTCCTGTCTTCACCGGCGCGGATGGCACCGACGTCGAGGACTGGCTCGCCATTTACGAACGCGTGAGCGTCCCCAATAAATGGGACGAGGCAGGGAAACCCAGCAACCTGGTTTTCTACCTCGCGGGTGTGGCTGGCATGTGGTACAACAACCACGCATCCGATTTGCCGACTTGGTCCGCTTTTAAAGGAGCAGTGACACCAAATTTCAAATCGAGCGCAAAGAGCGGGCAAAGGCTCAACTGCGCGTTCGTGCCATGCAACATCGACACTATTTTGACGTGTTCAGCTAGCGTCTAGGCCACGCCTCAGGCGCTGAGTGACGATGCGCGAGCAACGCTGACGTCGACAAGTTTAATGTTTTCATCGTGGTGCCTACTTGTGGTACCGCCTGGTGGCGACGCCAGGCTGTCTGGCAACGGCGTCGCTTGTTTTGTTTTGCTTGGTTCGGGCAGCGCTCTCGTGTGAATCCTGCGTTTTCGTTGTGCCGCTTCGGGTGGACTGTCGTGGAGTCATGAGCGCGAATGTGATTATTCGAAGCTACGATCTCCATCGCATTACGTGCAAGCATGCCGTGGAACCGATGTGCGCTGCGATCATGCTCTTCAAATAAGAGAAAAAGCGAAAAGTATGGCGCGCCATTGCGAAACGCTACCCCCACAACGCGCTCACGGAATCAAAACGCCAGGCCTCCGCGTTTCACTTTTTTTTCTTGTCGCGTTTCAGTCTATGAGCAGTATACATTACAATTGACACATATGGCAACATTCACTAGCTGACCAGTGTTTACGACACATTGGTTATGCTTAGGTAGACGCAAACGTGACAATAACCGATCAAAGTGCACCAGTACGGAACGTATGGTTCAGAGAAATATCATTTCAGAGAAGTAACACGCACGCAGCGTTCATATGCGTAGTTATGATATGTCTTGCCAGCCAGCATGGCCCAAGCGCGCGTCTCCAGCTGCCTCCTCGTCGCTGCTGGGTCGGACGTCGATATCAGAATCGTTACTCTGAAGAGGATCGAACCGTAAATTATTCACCACGTCGCAAATCGCAGCGATTCCGTATTCCTCAGTGTTTTCATCGTCATTTGTGGACGCTCTTGACGGCAGCGACGACGATGGGGGTGGCGAACACATGCCTACACGTGCGCGCCGAGCAGACGAAATGTCAGCTGAAACTCGCGTCAGCATTTCGTCCGGCCACGTGATCAGATGGGGCGTGACCGCGGGTGGTGGCCGCTTGGCAGCGTTGGCAGCGCTAAAAATTGGCGGGCTTTGTTCCCGTTTTGAATTGCGTTCGATACTGGTCATACTAATCATTATTAGATATATTAATTCGTCCCTCCGTTGCATTATCAGTACCGAATCGTTACTAGGGGATCGATAACTACACTTTGACGCAAAAAAACGCGACATGCGTAAAGTTGATGTCCCTGCTCCTTTAAGACCGCCGTCGTCGACGTGTTCGGCCGTCCTGCCGTACGTAAGCTGCAAGCCGAATAGCGTTTGCGTGAACGAGCACAGCAGTCCGGCGAGTCCTTCACAAGCTACATCGAGGACATCCTTGACTTGTGGAAGAAAGTGGACGCGAGCATGTCGGAGTCTGACAGAATCACACATGTTCTCAAAGGCATCGCCGACGATGCCTTCACCATACTCCTGGCCAAGAACCATCGCACTGTGGCAGAGGTCATTACGCTGTGCCAAAGTTACGAGGAGCTGCGGCGGCAGCGCTTGATGACCCGTCGACCGCCGTCACGCGACGCTGATCTCGCGGGCTTGTCGGCCGTTTCTGACCACACCACTTTGCTCGCCGAAATCAAGTCGTTCGTGCGTGAGGAAATTGCCCGCCAGGTCTCTTTACTGGCTTTCGCTCCACCGCAACATGTTGAACAGCCGTGAACTACACTTCTGCCCCCCATCCGCCGAGCGATACAGCAGGAAATCGCGGAGGTCATTCCTGAATACCACCAGCCACCTCCAGTACCTGCGCCACTAAGCTACGCACAAGTTGTAGCCAGGTCACCCCCACCGATTCCTGTGGCTGGCCCGCTTAGTTACACCGAAACCGTCGCCAGACCCCAGGCCTTCGACGCAACTGTGCCGCATACTTACGCCGACATCGTCCACGTGCCCCGACTGCCGCCCACCATGCAGTCATATCAGCAGCCGCCTCGCCCATCGCGTTCTGCGACATGGATGGGACCCGCGAACCGATGGCGCACATCCGACAACCGCCCCATCTGCTTTGCCTGTGGTTGCGCCGCTCACGTCGCACGCTATTGCAATCGCGTGCAGCAGCCTCGGGTCGCATCCAACCTTCCCAGAGAATCGAGCCGCCCTTATTATGGCCAACCGCCGCCTATGTCACCGACGTCCCATCCCGCACCTCCGCCAAATTGTTGAGACGTTTATAGGCGGGCACTCGCCGACGATGCACGACAGCGACGGTCAAGGCGGGGACCGACTCTCAGCATGAGCTGCTCTTTTTCTTCGAACACTAGAAGGCGCTGGGGAGGACGACCCACTGCATATAAAGCTTCGCTACTCTAATAAGAATTATGAAGTTTATAACAAATAATGCAATACTCAGCTTGTTGCAGATTGGATTTAGACCCGATTGCTCGATATGGTGTGCGCATGTCAATTTAGAGGCTCGTATTAAGCTTGCTCGGCGCAGACGGCAATATGAGGCTCTGGTAACCCTTCATTTAGCCAAGGCATATGATAGTGTTGAACATGTTATTCTCATCAATGCCCTAAAAGACTTAAATTTCCCGCAATATATAACAAATTGGATATATGAATTTTTAAAAGAGAGAAAGTTTTATTGCTCCCAACGAGGTGTTTCTACGTTTAATTATAGCCAAACGAGAGGTGTTCCCCAGGGCTCTGTTCTCTCGCCAGTTTTATTTAACATTTTGTTAAGTTCAATACCAAAGGACGACGAGGTACAACTATATGTATATGCAGACGACATTGCGTTTTTCGCGTCTGACTGTGATATACATTTACAACTGTGAAGAAGAAGACGCGCCGCCGGTCAGCAGCATCGCGAGCGCTCGGGTGCTGGGCTCGCTCGGCTCGCTCACCGCGCGCTTCTGGTTGTTGCCATCTTGCTAGCCGGTGCTACGGTCTGTTTTCGCTGTGTTGAATTCGCAGTGTCACCACAGAAGCACACTGTCAATAAACCTCTTCGCAATTCATGACAACTGGGACCGGGTTCTTCCATTCATAACGTTCGCATACAACACCGCGACACAAGCTACCACGGGATTCTCACCGTTCTTCCTCCTGTATGGACGCGACCCTTCGCACACCATTGACACTCTACTTCCATACCGTCCTGACGCTTCCGAATGCCCACCTGTCTCCGAAGCTGCCCGCCAAGCGGAAGAGTGCCGCCAACTCGCGCGCAACTTTACGTCACAGGAGCAACAGCGCCAAAAGGACAACAACGCTGACTCACGTCGAAGTCCCAGCTATTCCCCGGGATCTCTGGTATGGCTGGCTGTCCCATACCAAACTTCTGGGCTTTCCTCAAAACTCGTCCCAAAGTACGAGGGCCCTTACCTTGTTTTGGAGCAAACCTCCCCAGTCAATTTTCTCATTGAGCCAGTTTCCCCATCTGACGACATGCGCCGGCGTGGACGTGACCTCGTCCACGTGTCCCGTCTCAAACCATACCATAGCCCTCTTCTCCCAGACAACATTGAACTTTACAGTCATATTTAGCAACATTGGAAACCTGGTTTGATGATATTCATATGAAACTAAATGTTACTAAAAGTTCGATAATAGTTTTTCCTTTGGATGTGCCAGTTAATATTTCTATTCAATACCATCAAGAAAAAATTCCCCAAGTTGACTGTATTAAATATCTGGGTGTACTATATGATGAAAAACTGAGCTGGCGTAATCACATTGAACATCTGAAAATTAAGGCTGCACGCGCTGTTGAGATGATAAGTAGACTTGGCCGGCTCCGTTCCGGTCTACGCAGAGATACGCTGATTATGATTTACCGCATGTATGTTCGCCCGATACTTGAATTTGGTTGCGTACTATTCTCTGGTGGACCAGCATACAAGATAAACTCCTTCATTCTTTTAGAGCGGGAAGCTCTTGACAGTTGTCTAGGTGTGCCAAAATTTACAGCTAACAACGTTTTGTATCAAGAAGATCGGATACCCAATCTCGCTTGCAGATTCCGTATTCTAACAGTTAAAACCTATTTAAAATTTTATGAATTCACTTTAAGAAGGCAGCAGTTCGTATTTTTTGCCGAGTCCAGCGTTTTTTTCAATGAGCATTGGTCCCGTGTATATAAGCCTCAAGTGCTGTTCGTTCAAACCCTACTAGACGCTTTAAATGTTAATATATTCGAGATCCACTTTCCAACGAATGCTAAACATTTGCCCTCAAAATATCTATGAGTGATGAGAAAGCAGGTGTGGGTATTTTTTCTGAGTCGTTATCCTGGTCATATTCATTACGCCTCCCCGATTACACACCCATATTTCAAGCGGAATTAACGGCTATTATTCTAGCTCTTCGAAAACTCCCACCAGATCATTCGACAGCGGTGATAGTAACTGATTCGTTATCCGTGTGTACACCCCTCTCATCGTCGTCAGGATCAGATTCACTAAATACACTTAACTCATTAATCCCTGCAAACATTCGTCTAGTGCGATTGATATGGGCGCCAGGTCATCGTGGTATATTTATAAATGAGATGGCCGACTCACTCGCGCGAGCATCTCTTGATGGCCCGATTTTATCAGTCATGCCTCTACAGCTTATATGACAGCGGCGAGGTTCAGGAAATTGTCTCTTTTTGAGGACTCAATAAAGATTGCTATATCGAATGCAGAACTCCCACACTTGCACTTCGCATGGAATAATAAATGCTGTCCAACGCGTAAATTGGAAGTTTTCATAACTAAATTACGATGCCGTATACCGCCGCTCTGGTCTGGTGCCATCCCATTTGTGCTCTAGCTGTAACGCACCCGAAAATATCGACCATTTCCTTCTAACATGTCGCCGTTTCAAAAATCAAAGGAAAAAGTGTTTTTGAAATTTTATTCAAAGTATTAGGAATTCCACTTAGTGCTCCCAATATTCTGTCCTTTGGGACTGTTTCATTGGAATTTAGCGACAGGAACGTCTGCGGGGCCCGATGAGAATTCCTGGCCGACACAAGGCGATTACCTTGCTAAGTCACTGATCAGCTCTCTTCCCAAACCAAGCTTAAATTCAACATTCCTGTATTACGCAACATTCATTTAACTTACCAAAAAATCATGTAATATGATTAATTTTAAGTCATTCCAAAAAATCTAATCAATTTATTTTTTTTATTTTTCTTTGTATAAAATATTACCACATCCTAATAAAAAATCATTTTTCCTTTTGCCCTGCATAGCACTTAATTTTTGCACTTACATTAACCGCCGGCTTCTTGGCCAATCGCCCTTAGTAGGTAAGAGCCACAACAAAGGATCAAGCAAGCAAGCAAGCAAACAAAGCATCTGGAAATGCTAGTCTGCCAGCTTTCGCTGTGACTCGCTGCGCGTGCCGTGTAGCTCTGGCGATTTCTTTCTTCGTGTTTTATTCGCAATACCCATAGACCAGGGGTCTCAAACACGCGGCCCGCAGGCCGCATGTGGCCCGCGAGCCCCTCGTTTGCGGCCCTGCGGCCCGCACATGACTGTATTACCACACACTTTTTTTTTAATTTTCTAAATAAATATGGTCGTGAGCTACACAGGCATGACTGGTCAAAAGCATTGTTTTCGTGGTCACCGTGCGTTGACACATAACCGTGCAACAAAAACTATATTTCAGAATCGGCATTCAGATTTTAGTCATTCTGGAGATTGGAATCGACATTTGTTGGAATTCTGGCACCAGCTATCGTTCAGAAATGATTCGTGTATCAGTTATGGGTAAACTCTCTTTTAAAGGGCAACATTTGCCGAAAATTTGTGCATACAACCCCCCCCCCTCCCCCCCCCCCCGCCGCTGAACCGGCCCGTGAAGAACTAAATAGCGTGATTGCGGCCCGCTGGCTGAAGTGAGTTTGAGACCCCCTGCCATAGACTGTCGGGCCACCAAGCGGAATTCGGGAGCGTCCTTCTCAAGGATGGTTAATAAACGACACAATGACAGCTCAGCGTAGTCGCTTCCTCGTTCGGCTGTGCTAGCCTCCGTATTTGCGCGTTAGCAAGAAACGAAAACTACGACTTTGCATGTTTCCTTTATCAGTGAACAAACCGGGCCCTCCGTGACACGATAAATCTGATTCGTTCTGGCGAGACGCGAAGTAAATACGTGGCAACTCGCGTTCCAGTGATAGCGTTACAGTGATTTCAGCGAGCAATCTGAAATTTGCGAGCGCTGCGTCACTTGTTTTTGTACGTTTGTTTATAGGTGGTAGCACACTGCATGTCATGTGCTCGTTGACCGGTTTGAGACCAAATGTACTCCGCGCCCAGTGGATGTGATGACTCGGAGTGGTCTAACTCATTCGGAGGAGGAAATTCTTCAGATTGCTTTGATCAGGGATGTTGAAAGAAACCATCTTCAAGACGAGGATTTTTCACTGGACGTAGAAGGCCGTGAAAGCACCGAGAGTGACAGCAAAGATGAACGACCAGCTGCTAACTCACGAGGAGCGAGTTTCACTTCACGTGCGATCGTGCGTTAATGTTTTTTCACGCTCCTAAGTTACTTTGATTGTATTTAATGTATAATATTCTTCAACGAGATCAAAAGAAACGCATAGTTTTTCTTGTGTATTGCATATGTAGCGCAATTATTGTGGATGGAGCGCCGCATGCCGCGAACACGCTCGAGCTCGAACAGCGATGAAATTTGCAGTCACGGCCATAATCCACGCCTCTCGATCGGCGAACTTCTCCTGTACTTCACCGGTACCTTCCGAACGGCATTGTCGTTCGGCAAATTTTCGCAACGTCATAGAGTTGGACATTGCGAAAAGCATACACGTGTACTCTTTTCGATGTTCATGTTTCGATCTTGCTGAGCGAACCTTTAACATCCGATTGCAGTGAATTGGACACTGCTAGAGTCTGTGCATGGCTGTCACACAAGCGCTTCTGAATGGAATGTTACATGGTCGTGTTCCGTTGAAGAAGCAACTCCGTGTTCCTCACTGCGCAAGTAATGGGGACAGCGTAACCTGTTTGCAAACCATCACCACGTTGAACATTAGGTCCCATGCAGCAACGATAGCGCTACTCGCTAGCGGCCTACTACTGCGGCACTTCCTTCAGGCAGACTCGGTACATACTGCCTTGGAGTGCCGTGCAGTCCATACGTCAATTCTAGTTCATGCAGTTTTCTCTAGCACGCACATGATTTCGCAAAGCATTGTTCATGCACGGGAGCGGAGCTTAAATATGGCCTTTCACTCCGCGGCAAATAAGTAGGTGGCCAGCTTCCATGGTCCATGGTCTGGGAAAGTGGCACGGGTCGTACGTTCGCACGTCCTATCTGTTCCTATGCAAACAAATGGGTTGACCCCTCCTCCGGGCCCCATCTTGAATCGTACAGCGCACCACTTACGGTCCGTGGGCATTGCGAAATATGGACACTTTAGGGTGGTTTTTGCCGTCGCCATCATGTCCCGTATATATATATATATATATATATATATATATATATATATATATATATAAGGCTTATATGCTGAAGAATAACTTCGGTTGCCGCAAGGTTATAAGTATAAAAATAGATGCGCCTTCACATAACAACTGTTTATTCTGCCGACGTTTCGACGGGAACCCCGTCTTTTTCAAGGCATAACAATATTTACAACGTGTCTCTTATATACCGTGTTAGGACAGGAGGGAAGAAGACGGAAAGGTAAAGACGAACGTGAAAAGGGGGAAGAAAAAAAAAGGGGGGGGGAGGGGGGAACGAGCAAGAAATAAGAAGGACCGGCATGACAAGAGGGTAAAAAAGAAAAAAAGAAGAAAGAGCCGTTTTGCCTGACGTGAACATTGTGGTGGCTTAAGCAGCCATACTATTATTGACAACATACTCCCACCTCCACCTAAGTGGACAGTCTGACGACCCCGCTCGTCTGGTATTGCTCTTTCCGGTGTAATCCCCGGGCGGCATTTTTTAATAATGCCTGTGCTTAAAGTTTACGCTGTAAAGCGGCAGAAAGTCGAATCGTTGGGGTGAGGACTGAGGGTTTCCAGTGCATGCTTTTAAGTGTCGGCGGGGTTGCACGATCTGAAGGAGCCGGTAATGTGGCCCCGCCATCAATTTTCATTATATGGATTGGCTCTAAAAGAGCCAATCCATATAATGGTTCCCCCCCTCCCCCTCCCGCCCCTTTTTTTTCTTCCCCCTTTTCACGTTCGTCTTTACCTTTCCGTCTTCTTCCCTCCTGTCCTAACACGGTATATAAGAGACACGTTGTAAATATTGTTATGCCTTGAAAAAGACGGGGTTCCCGGCGAAATGTCGGCAGAATAAACAGTTGTTATGTGAAGGCGCATCTACTTTTATACTTATATATATATATATATATATATACCCTATAAAGTGGACGGAGGGATGACCGCCACCGTAGCTCAGTGGTAGAGCATCGGACGCGTTATTCGATGGTCGCAGGTTCAGATCCTGCCGGTGGCAAGTTATCCTTTCGTCCACTTTCATTTCTTCACATTTACATTACAATTACTTCTAATAGCTCCCGCTATACTTTCCTTGGCATCTTTGTCTGTTAGTTCTCATTAATACTGTGTTTAACAAAGCAAACGAGCCCTTAAGATTGCACTTCTTTTCCTTCATTCATAACGAGGGTCTCGTTCTGGCAGACTTGATGCCTTCAGGTGGTATGCGAGGGATTATTAGTCAGCTGCCCGCTCCTAATAAGATCACGTACTACGTGACGCCTACAGGCAAAAAAGTAGAATAGTGTTCCACACTCGCCGTAATGGCAACAGGCGGCGCTGACTGACGCTCCCAAGTTTAAGAACACATATATACCCTATAAAGTGGACGGAGGGATGACCGCCACCGTAGCTCAGTGGTAGAGCATCGGACGCGTTATTCGAAGGTGGCAGGTTCGGATCCTGCCGGTGGCAAGTTATCCTTTCGTCCACTTTCATTTCTTCACATTTACATTACAATTACTTCTAATAGCTCCCGCTATACTTTCCTTGCCATCTTTGTCTGTTAGTTCTCATTAATACTGTGTTTAACAAAGCAAACGAGCCCTTAAGATTGCACTTCTTTCCTTTATATATATATATATATATATATATAGGAGTGTTACGTCGACGGCTTTCCCCGGTAAGAATTCGTTGAAGTTACAGAGCGCGCTAAGGTCATTTCGCTCGCTGCAGAGTCCACAGTGAACCGCAGTGAAGTAACAACTGTAACACTTGTTAGTTCGCGCTCGTCCTCTGTATACCTGTGCGTACGTTTCGTGCGTCCTTTCTGTTTGAGGAGCGCAATAATTGTCGAGCTGTGAACGTGGTTAGTTCGCGCTCGCACTCTGTGTGTTCTTTTCGTGCGTCCTTTGTGTTTGAGCAGCGTGCTGCATGTTTCGATCTGCTTGCCGTTTTCCGCGTGACATTCCCGTTTAGAGCTTTCGCATTCATTGCTTCGCCCTTGCGGCGAAACTGTGACTTTTTTATCTGCCATGTGATCGTTTTAATTTTTGGAGATCATGTCCGCGCTGGAAATACACCATCGAAGTGTTGTTGAACCCCGGGATAAAACACTGTCGTGTTAGAAAGAGAGCAATCACGGCAATGTATAATATAGTGTAGCAAGGGGGTGGGGTCCGAGGGAGGTGAGCGGGTAAAAGCCTAGCCAAGGCAGAACCAGCTAGGCGCCCTCCAGCTCCGATGTGACCCAGTCTTGCACGACTTAATGCAAGCTGCGCGAATTTTTTTTTGCTAACATCACTTTCCGCCAAGTAATCTAAATTGAGCTCAGGCCATTAGGCTATGGCTCTTACAAACAGGAACCTATCCAAACCCACTGTGAATTAGCAATACTTATCCGGAGTTCTAGACTCTTACAACTTGCGATAAATGCATCGAGACAATAGATCCCAGTCATACGCTCTATTGTGAATCTCAGTCATACGCAGTCTCACATTTGTGTGCCAGCTAGATGCAGACCAAGGGGACTGTGGGAGTTGCCGAAAGGCTAGGCCTTTCGGTCTGCAATGTGGCAGCGGCCCGCTTCAGGCAAGAAAATTAGCGCGATATTTTGAAGCTAAATGATGTTATTCTATTCATCTTTCCCCCTTGCTAGTTGTTTGGTCATGACAGAAGCCACGGTACATGCGAGATCTGGCGCTCTGCAGTTCTCGAGCTGCTTTCATACTACGCTGTAGCAAAAAAACATATTCGGTGTAGTGCGTTAGCTTCTAATACCTTGCTTCTGAGCACGTGTACCTTGTAGCTATGCCTCGAATTCGACTACGTGGTGCCCCACTATACAATTTGTGGAGCAGGAACTATGGTGCTCGACCGCTGACCCGAAAGTCGCGGGTTCGATCCAGGGCACGGTGGTCGCATTTCAAGGGGAAACGAAATGCTAAGGAATCGCGTACTGTGCGATGCCAGTGCATGTTGAAGAATATAGGTTGGTCGGATTTTCCGGAACCCTCCGCTACTGGGTCACTCGTAACAATATTGAGATTTTGGGACGTAAAACACCAAATATTACTATTATAATTCCGCTTCGTGTTTGAGTTTTACGTGAAAAAAAAAAAGGCACAAAGGCAGAGTCAGCGAAGTTTAAAAAGTTTCGCTATAAATTGCACTAATGAGACAATGCGTAAGAAAGCGCGTTCGTTAAGAGAGTTGACTGGGCTAACTAGGTTTGTAATGTCAACCAATTGTATGGCATTTCTTGTAAAGCAGCAAAGGCTAAATAATTTGGCTTTACACAAATACAAAAAAATAAGAAAACCAGATGCAGATTTGCTCAAGGAAGTGTTCACATTTTTTTAGCGCTACCACCTTCTAAATCGAAACCTCGAACGGCTGATCTTAAGAAATAGGCTGGTAAACGGTTTTCTATTTTTTAGCTAGACTTGATATTTAGAGTAGCGTTATACAGCTCGATGTTCGGATATATGCTTAGCCTAGTACCCCGAACCTAGAAGATGTAAATATCCAATGTATAGCATAAAATATTCACTAGAAACGATTCATAAACCTGCAGAGAAGGTTTTAAAAATGTAACATTAATGAATTCAAGCGTCATCAGGAAGTTTATACATACCATCTTTACATAGACGGAAGAGATCTTTAGCCATGCTCTCAATATTTATATTACTGCCCCTTTGATTTGCGATGGTGCTGGCTACATCTTCGCCCTGTCTGTCTTTCAGGATATCTTCGCATGAAATAGATATATGACAATTCATTACAAATTAAAGAACATGCAAATAAGTAGCACGCAAAAGTATGGCTAAGAAAATAGCAAAAAGTATTAGCGTTTTATATATGGGTCATTCCATGCCAAATGTCCCAGACGTGGCGCTCGACCATCGCAGATTTTGCCGATAAAATTTATACCTGTTTCGTATACCCCATGGAGTACTGCGGCCAAACGTTTTTTCTCGAAAAGCTTTTTGGAGACCGTGGCGCCCCCCTCAAAATTCGCTTGCATTTGCTGAACTGCGCATAATAAAAAAATGTATATAAAATGTATATTTAATGTAGAGCTCCTAAATGACGCTTGACCAATTACAGAGGTTTTGTTTAGTTTTGCTACTTTGCGCCACGGTCTTGAAAAATTTCTGTTTGAGGAGTGCGTGTGTCTTCCTTGTGCCAGTTTATTTCGCGCAGTTCTTCATAGTCATGCCTTATTTAGCAAACTTTGTAGCCCGGTGCCTCGACGACTGCCCTGACCTCCTCAACGGAGCAGCCGATTCCAGTATTGTAGATTAATATCTTGCAGGAATTGGCTGGCACTACTAGGAAGACTGTCACCTCATACGTGTTTTCTCCAGCGTTGATCTTCTGTAGCGTTTCGAGAGCATTTTCTATGGCATGGGACAGTGTGCTCGCAACGATGACGTTTTGTTCCTTCTCGAAGCGAAGTTGAAAGCGCTTGAGGCTGTTTCGAATGCCGGCCTCATAAGCAATGGTAGCTGTCACAATTATGGAGTTGATTTTTGCCAGGGGACGTCCGCTCCGAGGGATAATTCCCACCTTGTAGTCTATCATCGGAAGCGGCGGCTGTTTAAGATGACGTGGTCCTGAGCTTCGGAGGAGAGCCTATGTGGGTAGCGTTTGGACTGGGGTCATCACTTCGTGGCGTTGAGGCGAAGGTGAGCGGTACTTTGCCCTGCGGGTGACTTCAGCTACAGTCTCGAGGAGTTCTCATCATCCTCTTCGGGAATACTAGCGTCCTACACGTCGTCTCAATCCATTTTTTTCGTCCTTGAAGATGGCGGAGGACAGTTGGTGGGCATCTGCAGTAGGCGTGTCCTGCTACACGACATCTATCGGCGCGGAGGCGGCTTCAGATGTATGTCGTAGGCACTGCGGCCATTCGTCGCCTTATAGTTTGAAGTGGCAGTAAGAAATTAAATACAGGATTTACAACTTCAGACCAGGTATGCTTTGGATTTTGGTGATGTTAGGAACGCAATGTGATAGTTTGAGGTGGTCCGTGGAGGATTTTCCGTGGGTATGGTGTAGTTCCGCCGGAGCCGATTTTATATAATATGATGCCGCAACACCGGAACTGGAAGTCTCCAGCCCAGTACACGCCCCCTGATGAAGGAGAAGCTTTAATACGGTATGCTTGCCGAAAAGAATGGGTACCAAGTAATGCGCAAACAGAGGGGTATGCTTTATGAAGGCATCACCGTGATGAGAGGATAAGAAACTCTTAGCCGAGAATGCACACGTGCGACGGTACATTATTATCGATGACACATTTTGTAGGTTTGTCCGGCTTCATCACTGGATGAAAGCAAGCCCACGTGTGCTATCGGACCAGGGGGCATTGTTCTCGTTTTGCCACCGACACACGTGTACTTTCCAACAAACTGCGGTGACTAATTGATCGCTCCTTTCCGTGTAGGTTTCGCTAGAACATCATCCTCATCTTTCGTCGGCCCACAGGGCAGTGAAAGCACTCTTGTGCTTTTCGTGGGCCACGGACATGTGGAAAGGGCTCTGACTTGTGTTGCAGTCCCGCACGCTGTAGTGAATTAACTGCCTTTTTTTTTCCTTTTTCTGCTTCGCTTCTCTTGCTCATTCTCTCATCTTTCTATTCCTCTTCCCAAATCCCCCCCTTATAGGGTACCCAGCAGGAAGTTTTTATGTCTAACCTCCCTGTCTTACTTTTCATTTCCGTCCATAATGTTTGATGTAATCGACTACATGTGTTACTCAGTATAAATATATATGTTAATGTAACTTAAATGAGCTTGCTCAGTACGCCAGCAATTTCTGATTTCGTGACATAAGAGGCAGTGGGAAAAATTGTAGCTAGCGTTGTATGTTATGCCTTCTTTGTAAGCAGTAGTTCCGAAAATTTTTGATGGAAGACATCAAAACCACCAAGCGTTCTTTATTTACCGATTGCATCAAATGTAATGCAGAGAAAATGGCAACTGACACAGTCCATACCCGGGAAGTTTTCTTTCTTATACATAAAGCTACTATTCCATGATGAAGTTACTGCTCACAAAATGCCCTGACAACTGCTCTTTAGTGAGTGAAACAACTTTATTGACGATCCGGCATAAAGGGGGAAGGGGTAGGGGAACTGATCTTTAAAAATTATGGAAGATATGACCTTCAGATTACTGTCTTGTTCACACGGTTAAAATTTTAATCCAATTACGCAGCAGCACGCTGTCATCCTACCACGTGAGTTGTTAATGCAGAATATCTATATAGAATTCAGTCTTGTATTACATAAGAAAACCTGAGCCAGGCGGCGCTACTGCACCTTTCTGAAAAGCGCCCCTATTTTTGGAATTCTCGGTATGAAGTCTTGCACGGCGCTCCGTCGGCGGTTCGTTTGCATGACATGTGTTTGTAATCTGCCTCGCTGCACGCGATGTCTGCGCTGTTTCGCACCGCACGTGCATTCTCTCTCTCTCTCCTTGCTCGTGCTACGCGCTCGCCCTCAAAGTCGATCGTTGGTGCTTTCTCTCCTCACGCTATTCCTGCTCACGGCGCTCATGCGAGCGTGCGTGCGGAAAAATATCGCAGTGTGCTGCCTCGTGCGTTATATCTAACGCCAGGTCAAATGGTCGCGGAATCGCAGGGTCGGTAGGGATGGTGTACAGCACGTCTCTCAATAGAGTGGCTTGGAAAACCACCCTTTGACAATGGTAATGCCCATGAAGTCGCGAAAATAAAAGCTCGGAAATAAATTACCGTGCTGCGCTGTTAGAATGGTGAAAAGAAATGGCACCAAGATCAAGCATAATAGTAATGGCAAGACCTTTTGTAACTTCGATTAGAAAATCGATGATAAAAAACAACTTGAATGTGCTGGTACTGCATAAAAACGCGTGTTTGAACTAAAAGGAACAACTTGTTGTTAATGTACAAGGGCTAGACAAGAAAGATATGTTGGCGTTCGCTGTATTCCCTATTGTGTGTTTTTTTTTTTTTACATAATTCATGGGCTGTTTTCCTGGTGCTGTGATTTCCGCTCATAAAAGAGTGCAAAAACGAGGACACCCTCGGCTGATGTTCACCTTTTTTCGATGTCTTTTCAAAGCAACATAAAAGCCGCATTTCTCAAAATTGTAGGAAACAAGGATGCGTACAAAATATATGCGCCTTTCTGGTGTGCTCATTGCATTGATTTTTCTAAAAGTGCACCTGTGTGAAAACTAAGCGAATGGTCACATGCTTTGGTGGTCTACATGAGAAACACGGGCGAGATGTTTATGCAACCAATTATAATGGCTTTGTACGCAGTAGTCTGTGCATAGAAACGGAATTCTGTTGCGCGAGTATAGACTCTTGCTTGTTTGATGTCAATAGAAAGATTTAACAGTTTAACTGGCAAGATGTGATTAATTCACTAAATAATGTTTTCCTGTGTTTTCAATAACTTTTTACTGATCCAAATATGCATCGAGCAAAGCTTCAAAAGATTAATGAATGCAGAAAATACGCAGCCTAAACAATATTGTTGTTCTGCCTGAATGAGGACCAGAAAGCCGGCCAACTGACACTGTTTATCTGGTCCTACTTAGGGTGAACATTGCTCGTAACAGATCTATCCACTTTTTAGCCATACAGTTTGATAGCCCACATGCTCAACAAGCTAATTGTTGAAAAATTGCGGGACCCTTCTTCTTCGCCTTTAAGAGCTCAACGCGATAGCGATATCCTGTCCCTAGTGCGTGCTTCAAACACTCAGTGCATACTTTTTATTGTATGATGTTACTCGCGAAGTTTAAATTGTGGATTACACCAATGTAATCAATAAAGTTCAAAGTGGCTTGTGTCAGTGAAGCGTTCGCATATGGCTGCATTCTGTGTAATGGGTAGCATGCTTTAAAGCACGAGCAATTATGCGCGTTAAATGTTTTCGAACTTCCTGTGCACCCACTACGTGGTCTTAAGGGAATACACGCAGTAACGTCTGTGCCTTTTGTAATGGGTGGCATGCTTTAAACCACGAATTCGTTATGATAATCACATGTTCTGACGCCCGATGGCAAGGTACGCTTGTAGCACGCAATAATACTGGGATAATACATGTGATATTGGGAAGTCTGTATACAGGACGCGTGCATTTCCAAGCAGAGGAAGTTATTTTCACTGTATTTTCAAGCAGACGCGAGGCTTTGTGGTAGAAAACCTGCTTGCCACGCAAACGACGTGGGTTCGATGCTCACTTGGACCCGGAAATTTTTATTAAATGCGAAGCATTTCTTTGCGTACTGTAAGCACGTTTCCGTTTGTATCTATCTATCTATCTATCTATCTATCTATCTATCTATCTATCTATCTATCTATCTATCTATCTATCTATCTATCTATCTATCTATCTATCTATCTATCTATCTATCTATCTATCTATCTATCTATCTATCTATCTATCTATCTATCTATCTATCTATCTATCTATCTATCTATCTATCTATCTATCTATCTATCTATCTATCTATCTATCTATCTATCTATCTATCTATCTATCTATCTATCTATCTATCTATCTATCTAGCCGCCTACGTCTGGGTGCTCTCGTGATCGCCTCCTTAACTTGGTGTAGACAAAAATTTCTACGGAAGGGTAAGAGGTATTGACTAATATGTCTGGCTGGTCGTGACATGAATAACGTGAAAAATTGGGGGGACCCTTAATCTTCGCCTTTAAGAGTTGAACGCGATAACGACATCCCGCCCCGAGTGCCTACTTCAACCACTTAGTGGATACTTGCTATGCACCCACTACGTGGTGTTAAGGGAATACACGCAGTAAGGTGTGTGCCGTTTGTAATGGGTTGGCCGCCTTTAAACTACGAAATCGTTATTGTAGTCACATATTCTGACGCCCGATGGCAATGTACGCTTGTACCTCGCAATATTCCTGGGATATTACATGTTTTATTGCGACGCCTCTATAAAGGACGCTTGCGGTTGCGAAGCATGAAAGTTATTTTCACTGCATTTCCAAGCAGAGGAAGTTATTTTCACTGTATTTCCAAGCAGATGCGTGGCTGTGTGATAGAACACCTGCTTGCCACGCAGACGGCCCGGGTTCGATCCTCACTCGGACCCGGAAGTTTTTATTATGTATTTTATTTGCATCTTTCTCGATTTTTCGGTCACGGACAAGATGATGATTTTTCACTCACAACCAACGACGCCGACACCGACGCCGGAATTTCTGCGAAACGAGCTCTTAAACGCTATCGCGTTAAAATCCTGTCGCATATGTCATCAAACCCTTTCCTGCAGACACGTGCGGCACATACCCGTATACTATGGGCGGGTATGCGCCACATGTGTTTGATAATTTATATCTACCCAGGAACGGTGAGGACAGACATTAGTAATTTAAATGCGAGAGCGTGAAGAAAAACTGAAGTCACCAGCGTTGACCTGACGAATGCAAATAATAAATATCAGGGTCCCAGCAGGAATCGAAACAAAGCAATCTGCGTGTCAATCAAGTATTCTGCCACAGAGCCACGCCAAGTCTCGGAACTGCTTTGGAAAAAGATATGCAGGCATAATGTTGGTGAAACTGTCCATTCTGGTTGCAGTGCAGGCTATCTAATTGGATAAACATTATATATGTACTCCTATCAGGCAGGCGTCATGACGGGTTAACGTCAATTGTTTACATAAGCACCATTCATTGTAGTTGGTCCACAAAGCCCTATCCAGGGCTACCATCCTCGGAAGCACAAGTGCTACATGTCAGCTTACCGCTTCTGGTGTTGGTAAAACCCATCTTTCTGTTGGCATCGTTACGCTACTGTAAAGAACTGGTTATATGAAACATGTGCGACTGTGGAACATTTGTATCTGCGCACAACATTTGTACATATCTTTAACGCGATTTCGTAACGTTTCGCTCAATAAAAAAATAGAACCCAGTCACCTTGCCTCCGCATGCTTCGCATAATATCGATTCCCCTTTTTTATTTATTTTATTTGTATCTTTCTCGATTTTTCGGTCACGGAGAAGATGACGATTTTTCGCTCACAACCAACGACGCCGACACCGATGTCGACGCCGGAATTTCTGCGAAACGAGCTCTTTAACGCTATCGCGTTAATAAGTACCCGAAGAAAGCGGCAGGGAAAAGCACCACTTCAAGAGCCATATGCATTTTCTACAGGTGAATGTTAACAATTTTTTTTTTACACCGAGGCTCTTGTAGCTCTCCGTAATTAGTGCGGTGTAGCGAAAAACTCCACAAGTGGGTAGGTGCCTCAGGAGTAGCACAAGCCCCACTAGCCAGAATAGCAGAGGCGAGCGATAAACGAAACCGCTGTTTGAAGAAGAGGAACACGTAAAACACGTGAAGGAATGAGATAAAGAGATAAAATGAGAGACAAAAAGCAGAAATAAAGCGAAATATAGAAAGAAAAAAAAAACAGACAGAAACAAGGCGATAGAAATTTAATCAGAAAAATAAAGAAAAATGCGAAAAATAAAGAGAAACAGAAAGAAAAAGAAAGGGAGAAATAGTCAAGAGTCCAAAAGAATCCCGTGGGGTCACCACAATGAAAAAAAAAAACAAAAAAGTAATACCCCTATCACGGTAAAACGCTCACAATCTAAAAAAAAATAATAAAACACGTTTCGGCTTCGGTACGGGAGCCTTGTTCACAATGGCGGCACATGACGTAGTACGCGCTTCTAAAATACGTGTTATCACGTGTTGCAGATATCGCGCGTTTAGAAGGGGGGCGTGTTCCACTATTTCTGCTTGCCGTATGCGCAGTAGTCCGAATTGCCAAATATGCGAAATGCAACTTCGGGAACTTCATTGCAGTGGCGATAATACAGGTGTTATACCAGATGATACCGTGTCCAGTGGACACCACATGCTCTGTAAAAGCATTAGATGCAATTTGCTTTTGTAGCGTGAGCTACACTGGCCGAGGTTGAGCAGTTTCGCGTGGCTTATCGAGAGCCGGGCTTGCCATATGCGAGGAGCAGTGACGTCGCACGTCGCAAGGCTGGCGCGCCGGAGCCACCACCGCCATGCTCCTCGCCGATCTGCGCATTCCGGAAGAGTGACGTCATAGTCGCGGCAGACGCCCTGGCCAGTGTTGCCATCGATGGGCGTGAGTAATCCACTAGAAAGCAATAAGAAATCCGCCAGATTCCGCTAGATTCTAAAACATATCCGCTAAATTTCCCGCTAAGACTTATTTTATTAAAAAGAAACACTGATATTTCGTGCGATAAAAACCTTTATCATTCTTAAAGGCTCCCCAAAACTATGAGAGCTGAACTAACATATAAAAGAGTCTTCCAAAGAGCGTAACTAGAATTTTAGAGGCTTCAGTGCTATGGTTGTCGACAACCTCATCATAGATGAGGCTAAAAGTTACAAATGTTCACTAAGTTTGGGCGTTGGGCTAGTTGGTAATGTTTTACAGCGCAGCAGGGCAATTTTCTCTACTGGTTTTCAACGTTGCGATTGATTCCGGGGGGCACCGGAATTGCTTCCAGCAGATGAATAAATGGCTCCTTCATTGCGCGAAAAGTGTTTTCGACCGACAAAAGTGATGTCTTCTGCAGAACTGTGATGAAAAGAAGTCGCTGCCGGATTTGATCAACCAGCGTCGTAATAAAGCTTGCGCATCTTCTCGCACCACAGCTTCATCTGTGAGAGAGAACCCGCCGGTCTTCTCAGCCTTCATGCTGTCAACGTACGTCTCAAAGAAGTAGCCAGATATATCTTGGGGTTAAAGTGGTCCTCACGTCTGGACATCTGAACGTCCAGCTTCTCTATCGGAATCACGATTTTATGAAACAAGCTTGAAAGCAAAGTCATGAGGTCTTTCGGCACCTTTGTTTGATCCTCATGTATCACCTCGAATGCCTTATTAACCTCTGAACATCTGTCAGAATCGGTCTCAAAAAAAAAGAAAAAAAAAGAAAGTACCCCAGATTGATCTGATTCTCGTACATACCATACAGCAGTTCTGCCGCGTAGCACTTTTCAGTGCGGCTCGCCATCTCCAAATGCATCTTCAATTCGGCCCACTGGTCTACGATCATTGAAACAGCTATTTCGACGAGGGATCGCCATCGCGTCCTGCACTCTTGCAAAATTTTCAGTGGTTCATCGCCGCAATTTATCAGACCGTGGAACTTCTCGTATGTAATTTACCGGGCAGGGGATATTGCCAACCAGTAGCACACTTCACTGATTAGGTATTCTAAGTTTCTCGGCAATGCTTCCGGCGATTTTGAATCAGTGCGCTGCGTGAGGCATCTGCCAGAAATCCGCTAAGTATGAAAAGGGCCCGTCAAAAAAATCCGCTAGCCGCTAGACAAACAGTTTCCCCGTCAGAATCAAATATAATCCGCCAGAGTTAGCGGAAAATCCGCTAAATTGGCATCACTGGCCCTGGCGCCAGCGCTTGCATAGCTGTGCGCCTCCGTTGCGCAGTGGCCGTCTGACGCTGCGCCGGAACCGCTTGAGAAAGCGTCTCACTTTGCGCGCGTGCGTAGAGGTGTCAGTGGGGGTTACATATAGCGGGACGTTTGCCAGTGTGGTATAGCCATGGTGAAGGATATAGAAATTGCTTCTCAGCGGCGCAGAAGAGGGGAGAAGTATTAACTAATCGAATAAAGAAGTATTTGCCTGGCAATTAGTGGCTTAGCGTAGGAATAACGATCACAGGAAGCCTGAACGCGCTGCGGAGAGACTTCTAGAAAAGTCGTCTCTCCGGGAGGAACGTTTAGCAAAGCGGCGTCGTCAGGAGGTAGCTCACGCTACGTATATCCTGGCATAGCCGAGCTAAGCCACTGCAAATTTCTTCTTTTGACGTAATTAAAATCCCCGTCTCACCGGTATATATATATATATATATGTTCACAGTTTGTGCAAGGTGTTTTGTATGCTGCACCCGGAAAGCCTTTTCTGCCCAACTTATCTTTGACAGTTGTGAAACCGCTACTGAGTTTTCGTGTCGGCACATATACCACTTGACGTCATAGCCGATCAAAACGCGGGAGAGTGCTTTACTGAAGCCTCGGACTTAAACCACTTATGCGCGTTTCCTTGTAGTGGTGCGAGATCGAACTGCGCGCTCCACTTGTCGCTGCACCCAGTTCATGAATGATGGTGGGTAGCCGCAAGCAGCCAGCTCCAGTCGAACGGTCTCCACATGTTCTTGTGCGTCGTCTTGCTTAAAGCAAGTCTGCTGGGCGCGCTGCACAAATGTCGACACAACTTAGCGTTTATGGCAGGAGGGGTGCACAGAATTAATGCTTAGGAAATGACCGGTATGTGTGTCCTTTCTGTAAACGCTGAAAGTCAGGCGGCTTCTCTCTCATTTCGGAAGGGATGACATGGCATCGAACGAAACTCTAACCGACGATTTTTATTATTTATGTATTTGCATCGCTATCGATTTTGCGCTCACGCACAACGCTGGCTTTTCGTTGACAAACAACGCGTTGACACCGATACTGGAGCTTCTACGGAACGCAATCGCGTTATTATCCATGTGGCTAATCGTAGTTCTTATGAAATAGATTAGATACGGAGCCACTGACGTACGCACCGCAATGTTCTTGAAAACCGCAGTAAATGCTCGTCGCATTAATAATAGCAATGGGTTTGCAAAGAATTTACGTGGCGTATCCGGCGCGCATTTGAAAGTTATGTTGCTGATGCTGATTGTGCTCAAGTTCAGTGCCACAGTGCCATAATAGCCATTTAAAAATCAGATAGTATTATCCCCATTAAATGTATACTATGACGGACGTTCGTAGTAGAGCCCTTGATGTGGCTGTACATTTATTTGTCTAAGCCGCTTATGGGCTATTTTGGTACAAGAAGAAGTGCTTATCTACGCGCTAGTGCTTGCACTTTTTAAACAATTCCTGCTACCTAAAGTTGGCCAGCGTTACCTAGACAACGCTATGTGACTGCTCGTTTCGAATAAAAATACATTCAAGGATTTCTTTCTGCGTGCGTGATTCTTATCCATAGATTTAATATACTGTGTCTTACTTTCACACAAGGGGGGCGTTTGTGTGTACGTATTCACACGTAAATTTGAGTGCATTACCTATAATTCTCTTGATTATTTTCTTCTCCAAGACAGTATCTTCTTGCTCCTCAGAGTTTTCATTCGTTCCGACGTTTCGTCTGCCTCCTTGTCTTGATGAACATACATGTTTATAGAAATTTTGGCAGGGAGCTTCTCGTTCACGATTATCTTTCATTTCAACTGAAGAGGAAAGGAAAAGAAGTTAACGAATAATGCGTTCGCTTGATTACCCTACACGTGGCGTGAGAGAAAGACAGCATAATTGCTAAAATAGAGAACAAAGAAAAAAGAGTAGGAAAAATATGAAATTCACAGTTCCTACAACAGAGAGAAAGTGAGCTCCGCTTATGCTGCAAGAAGTTTATGAGCCTCATTCTCACTATAAGCTTAGTAAGAAACAGCGCTCGTCTAAATGTTGAAATATGGGAAACACAGCGTTTTCATTGTTTCGATGAAATATTTTGAGAAAATAAAGAAATAACCTAACTGAAAAAGAAATCAGGAAACTGTCTTGGTAAAATTATCCCAGGCAAATAAGAAACAGGGGTGTCCTGCCTACGTATTGGCTTACAGTATACAGCATCGAAAGAAATTTCGCTTCAGTTTTTTAGTAACATATATTGTGTAGGTAGCGTAACAGTGAAAGAAAAAAAAAGACGCTCAAGTATATACCAGCTTCGATACACAAACCAGAGTGCCATCCACATGTCAGACAAGAGCCCGAGCAAACTGGTTTTGCGATAACTATTCAAATGTAGGGAACCATCACTGCGCGTAAGCAACATATTAGAACAAAAAAAAACTGTCCTCAAATGTTTAGAGGTGACCTTAAAGCTGGCGTTAAGTGAAAACAAGCGAGGCAAAGTCTCTCGCGAACTTTATTACCTGCGTAAAGAGCTGAGCAATTCATACATGCCCGTCTTTTAAAACTCTGCAACAAAATATGCATATGGCTACAGATTGGTTTGTACACAAATATATGCACACTTATGTCTTCAAGATTCGAATGAAATTTTTGTACTTTTTCAAGGTGTTTCCTTTCCCGTTTTTTGAAGCAGCCTTGTAAATTTATATCTTCAGGTCTTAAGATAAACAACACATTTGGAGCTTCTAGACCATCCGCAAGCTCACGAGCAGTAACGCTATTATAATGAAATCTTCTCACATGGAATTCATTTGTGAAAAACCGAAGTATCTTGGGCGACCACAGTGTTTACGCCAGAATTAAATATGCTTTCTAAATGTGATTTTATTGTGAATTTATTTTTCTGTTGCGATAGAGACTTTTCCTTCAGAAATAGTACTGTGTATTATATGTGTTTTAATGTATATTCTGTGAGTCCTGTATTGTGTATAAATTGAAGCAGTGTTTCGTGGAACTCCTTATCGTGTTTAGAGCGGTTATGGCTGGCCGCGACACGGTAGCGGACGTCGGCTTCCAGCAGGAGAGAGGAGCGTTGCGGTTAAAAGTGAGCATGTACGTACTATGTGGTATTCACCTACCTCTATCACTGTCAAAAACTCACTATGTACACATGTCCCTCTTTAAAATAGGGCAACCTTCATTTATTTTTCAAACACCTCTTCTAATCCTACGCAGTACAGACAGCGTCAGGCTTCGTGTATTGTCAGTACAACAGGTAACTTACGCATATGCTGAATTTCATGACTGAGAGCGTTAAACTGACGTCGTTTGCTTACCTGGAATGTTGCACTGGTCAGAACAGAGATCGTTGTTGGCTTGAGAAGCTGCAGACAACAAATAGTTCAAGGTGAAAGGAACTATTATGATACTGCTGGAAATTATAGAATAATTGAATATTTGAAAATTTCTTGTATGTTGCTTCTGCACCTGAAATATTACTCCCCATTTCTGATAGCTGACCTTTCTGAAATGCCCAGGATTTGACCTAGAGGTGTGCACGGGCTTCGGGTAGCCCGAAAGCCCGAGCCCGGCCCGGCCCGCGGGCCGTGTTCGGGCGGGCCGACGTCTTCTCATCTCGGGCCCGGGCCAGGCTCGGGCTGCATTGCTTTTTCTCTGGCGGGCCGTGCCAGATCCAAAACCCAAATCAAGCCCGACATATAGACGTTGTGCCTGAACTGTTTTTCACTGCGTAGCGCCTTCTCCGCAACCGCGCCTCATCCCCTTTCTCGGTTCTCCTTTCCCTTAGCCACTTTAAAGCAAGGGGGAAAGGGTGAATCACACAAGATGAGCTCTGTGGTTATCTATACGCAGAATAATCACCTCTCCAACATCTGAGGTACTCAACTTCTCGAAAATCAAACGGTCTAAATATTTCCAAGCTTGCGATGTTTCCGAAAAATACGTTGGCAATTCCGGCTACCAGTGCGAGCAGTGAAGGGACTTTCAGTTGGGCGAGATATGTGACGCAGGAGCGCCGCACTTCACTGAAGCCCGAATCATTGGACAGCTTATTTTTACGCGCCAACTTGTAATCGGTGCATATAGTGACTGTCATGCGTCGTTTGCTTCTGTTGCACTTTGATATGTTGAATAAAATGTCACATTATCGGAAAACGATATCTTCTCTTTGCAGCAAACCTTCATAATGTCTGGCCGGACCAGGCCGGGCCCGGTCTTTAATTTTTGTACGCCGGGTCGGGCCAGGCTGGCTTGCAGCCCTCTAGCGTCGGGCTCGGGCGGGCCTTCGACGCAGTCAGCGGACCCGGGCCAGGCTCGGGCTCTAAAATTCGGCCCGTGCACAGCTCTAATTTGGACGTCAACGCTGAGCTTAGAATGTCTAAACAAAACGTATGCTCCATTTCTCCCTGGAAGACCTGGGCTAGGAAACGTTTCTTTTATTGTCCGCCTTGTGACTTTCCAGGCGTAACCCATAACCAAAAGGATGCGTCCGAATTAAGTATGAAACCCATTTTGTACCAACGTGACCATATGGTCACGGATATCCCGACGAAACCTTTTAATTTATGCAAGTTAAAAAACCATGCCTCAATCACAGCATTATGCCTTGCGAAAGCTTGGGTAACCCCTTCCAGACACCATGCGGCAGAAGTTTTTAATGTTTATGGAGGAGCTGCTAAAACAGGCGCGAAATAGTGGTTCTCTATTTCGGCGTGTCGGCATGCAACACTCCTTCGTGTAGGTGGATTTCTTTGTAGTATTATTTTTTGAAATAGCGTGGTGCGTATGTCCCTGTAGAATAACTGCAATTTTGAAATAGGTTAACCTAGGACTTGCTCGCGAACAAGCGTGTTATTTTACGTGTTGCCATATGATCACCCTAGGCCTTTAGGCTCCATATTGTGGTTAAGTTCGTTATTTCGTTTTACGATCCTTGTAGGGTGATTCTGCTACACTCATGTACCAATTTATCGTATGCCCATGTTTACTCGAAATGAAATAGCCAGAACTCGAAGAGAACGATGAAGATGTGTCGACTGTCTAGATTGAGCTATCGGAGACTACCACCCACTCAGACGAACATTTCGCAGACGAGGATTCCGTTTGTCTCATACACAACCTAAGTATAATATATAATAACTGTTGGGGTTTCACGTCCGAAAACCAGAATATGATTGTGAGGAACGCTGTAGTGAAGGGCTCCGGAAATGTCGACCACCCGGCGTTCGTGCACCTAAATCGCAGATAACCTGAGTAGCGCGCCAGCTTAGAGCAGGTGCAAAAATGGTCTCGCTGAAGGCTGTCGCATTGGTCAATACTACTATGATGAAGATGAAGCAGAGTATGAAGAACAAAGCGATGAACCACCAATATCCGCTCAGGTGTAGGAGATAAAAGCCCTGACGCAATGATATCTTCAAGTACACAGAAGCCCATCCAACTGCCCCGCCCTAATGCTGTTACCCAATATAACTGCTTCGTGGGAGGCACTGACTAGATGGATGAAAACTTAGGCGTTTACCGGATTGCGATTCGTCGCAAGAAATGGTGGTGGTGAGCGATATTTGCTTCGTAACGCAGCCATAACCAACGTGCGGTGCATATTCACAGCACATAATCCAACGTCAGTCAACTTGAATTCCGGAGGCAAACACCTCAAAGCTACCTGACATGATGGGATGACAAGGCACAAGGAACTGGCCGTCGAATAACGTCGATGCTTGTTAAAAGTGCGCCTTGTGTTCCACATTTTGGATTACATTACAGTCCACTGAATCGGAACCGAGCCTAACGGCAAAAGGCACAGGTACGCTGGAGACCACTGCAACAGCACTGTGCCCACGCAGTGCAGTTAATGTGACGCCGGCATGTATGTACATTTCGTGCTTCATACGATTTGACAATAAATGTCGAAGAAATCCCTAATTTAGTTTTTTGCGATGTGCCAGGGCCTGAAATAAAATTTGTCACTGTAATTTTTGCTATAGCCTAGGAGCCTAGCCTGACCAAATGGTCATGGGCCATATTTTCTGAACTATATAAAGGGCTCGTTCACGATGAACTTTTGAGTGTGACCTATACAGATGCAGTTATGATAAAATGTCACATTTGTTTTACTGAGACTTATAAAAATAGAAACCGGTCCCTTGTTGGTTTACAACATTTTTCATTTCTGCTGAGTACCATCCATACGGAAAGACCAGAACGCTGATCACATGATTTAGGCAGCAGTAAACATACACATTTGATGAATTTTTTCTGCTATTTTATTGCCTCTGACTGCTCCTGTTTGCTAATAATATTAGAAAGGTTACTTGATAAACTTCTCATATCGAAGCGTCATAACCATAGCTCGAACTGCTTATCACGGCATCAAGTTTCAAATTTTTTATTTTCTTAGACACAAACAATACAGTCATTTATGGTGGGATAGAGTATGTAGGTAGGCATAGAACTTTATTGGTGTCTTAAAGAAATCATTCCCAAGTTTTTTTGAGGGAAGACTGCGGGCAGCTCCCACGTCGGGACGGGGTAGTGCCCCTCATTCATGGCTGGGCAGTATCGTGGTACAAGAGTACCGCGAAAGTACTTCAGAGATACTCTTGAGTATTTGTATTTCTGTATCGAGATACATTGGAGAAATGTATTTGTATCTCAGCAGTGAAATACTTTTACGATGTGTCGGTTGTATCTCAATACTGTACGAGGTGCAGGTATCTCGTCACTTTCTTTCCGGGAATGAGATCAGGCGTGTTTCCAAAAAGGAATAATATTTTTTTCTGTCTGTTAAACAGGCGAAGACGCGCGCCAGTCGACGACATAGGAAAGGCGGCGACGGTTTCCCACAGGCAGAGAATGGCCCATGTGGCAAAGCACCCGATGCCGCTGACGGCAGGGCCACGGAGGCCGATCGGGCTCTTCCGAGGAAAGTCGCTCTCTTGGCTGTCTCTGAGGACAGTGCAGCGCGACATTTTTTTTTCAGGCGGCGAGTCAACTATTCATGACCACCGCGCGGATACCACCTTGAAACAAAGGATTCGTTCGCGTTTACTTCTCAAAGTGGCGGCACTTCCAAAAGCATTTCCCATAGATGCAGTGGAAGTGACTCGAAGATGGCTGCCTTTGTCACGCTTTCAGCCGCCCCTCCAGCATGTCAGGATGCATTCCAGGTTGATTTAGAAGCATGAAACGGTCTTTTGTGGTACCAGTCTCCCGCACCGCCGGAGCCGATTTGACCTGTTGGGGCTTGCTGAAGTGGGCGCTGGTAGCACAAGTGGTGGTGTCAGATTTATTCAAATTTGGACCGAGAATTAAGATGGCACCCACAATGAGTGACCTTTTCAGCTCAGGAGACGAGTGCTTGCTGTAGCGTCTTATAGACATTTTCATACGAATGAAAAACTCTGCCATGCTGGGCTGCGCACGGGAGTAGAAAGCTGACGTCACAACTTCAGCAGGGCATTTGGGGGTAGTCAAGACTGTTTAGCGCAGCCCAGAGAGGATTATCTCAGCGCCCAGCGAGCCGTCTGTGAAATGATCAACTGTCCCTGTTTTCACTTTTTTAAAAAGAGCTGACAGGATCAACCTAGGAGCGTTGAAACCATCTCATCCCCACAGAACGTGATTTTAGGAAACCAATGTCTGAATAGTGTAGTTTTGACGTACTGGCCTCCACTGCACGTAAATAAAAAGAATGGAATCGGCTGCCGTCTCGCCCAGCGTGGTGTCTTCCAACGGATGGAAGCATTTTCAAGGCGATAGTCTTTCTTGGGATACTTAAACGCAAAAATTTTGGTCTGCCTGTCTGTCTGTCTGTCCGTGACCAAATTCAGCTAGCTACAGGTACAAAGTTTAACTAATTTCTGAACGCCCAGCCATCTTGAACTGGTGTTTTCGTTCATACTTGTGAACATAATCGATCAAAAAGCAAATACTACGCATTCCTGAGGCGCAACATTAATATGTAAGTATCAGGTCGTGTGTTCTTTTATTAGAAAATACACAGATACGTAATTCTAAAGATCCTAGTGTTTTTTAGGCTGTGCTGAAAATGCGAAGCTGTGCAAGAACTGCGACGCCTTGCACGAAAAAGCGCTTTGCCGACGATTAAGTCCAGCCGCTGGCAGTGGCCCTTGGTTCAGCACAAGCTCATGTTTTTCGATGGCATCCATATCTCGCGCAGCGCCGCCTCTATTTTATCAATGCCAGCCAGATGCGGCCAATTCAACGTAGAGTAGGCGCTGTCTGAGGCAAGGCAGAACATAGGAGTACGGCCGGCACAAGACTATCGTCTTTCGACGACATTTGCAGCGAAGCACGCAGATACGCGGACAATTTTTCTGTTCTACCACAGAGTGCCGCAGCGCCCTTGTCGTTACCGCCAAGTCACTTTACAAGGAACTATTCCTTCTCATGGTCGGTGGCCCTCCGCCACCCGGTAGTGTGTAAATGTCTGTTCGTGTGGCCGCCGGCCGTGTCGCCCGTTAACATGATGGCTGTTGGATGACCTGTCATCACCGCACCGGCCACAATAAAATGTTAGCGCTCTTTGCGGGCGAGACAGTCTTTGTCTGGCAACACTTGGCCGAGCCGTCTTTACTGTATTTAAGTGGAGTCCCGTTGTACAATAGGATGGTGTAGCCCTCCAGTCGTAACACGAGTCGCATGAGCTACAGTCTTGGGAACGGCGACGACGGGCAAGGCACCACCGAAGCACACCTCACAAGACTGAGCAACAGGGAACGGTGAAAGCCGTGCAGCACGGTCTATAATAGATGACACGTTCTTTGAACCCGCAGAGGATTGATCGAATGATTTGTCCTCAAACCATAATGCAAACTTTATGGAAAGGTAATTTCTGGTTTGCGGACGTCGACCTCAAACTTCAAAGTACATCTCAAGGTAAGAAACGTGTATTTTATCTGCGTTGGTATAGTTGTGTCTCTATAGTTGGCATACTTGCCATTGAGTTCGATTATGTTTCATTGATTCCCAGAGGGTTCATCCATACGTTGCATCAGAATATGAGCAGTAGCTTAAGAGGTCCTGGAAGTGCCGTTGTGTGATAAATAAATAAATTACAAGTTTCAATGCGCTGCAACGCTTACAATATTATGCTGCACTTAAATGTTTTTGCTTAGTATGAACATCCCTGAAATAAAAAAATATATATATCAGTACCTGTAATTGCTGTATCTTTATTCCGGGATACTTTTTTTTCGTCTTTTTGAAAAAAGTATCTCCGCAATACCCCGCCACGTCAATATAAAACGTAGCAATACCTGTATTTTAGGTTTCCATCCATGTATTTCCATATCTGTATTCCGGAATACTTTTTCGAGTATTTCTGCGGAGCCCCTGCCTTCTTTACAGCGCCGCACTAGTTAAAATATTTCGCGAAACACTTTTTTATTCAGAAAGATGGAGTCATGATAAAAAGGTATACGTGCAGACATGGCATAAAAGCGGAGATCAATACACCCCGAACGCCCTGGTATCCTGACCTCCATTAGGCGTGAGTTGGAGGCTTAGATTCGTGAAACATTCTTGCACAGGAATTGTCGGAGGAGTAATGTTTTCGACAAGATACCTTGTTTTTCTCGATCTGTCCAGTTATCGATACGTTTGCACCAGCAGCAATCTCTGTTCCACGATTTTTATCAACTACTATACAGCGAGACATTTCCATTGAAGAAATTGTGGGTCCATGGTGCGCTGATGTTCTAATGCAAGTGCTCTAACACTTGGGCTGAGGCCCAAGGACCCTCGCTGGCGGCCTGGCCCGCACATGAGGGTCTTCATCCCATATTTTCTTTTTTTTTTTGCTTCAAAAGTGTGTCCATGAGCTACACAGATCATAAAAGAAGGATAGAAACTGGAAGAGATGATAAGTTCTTGGATACAGGGCGTCGCTGAAATGAACGTTTCGACATGAGGCAATGTTAGTCGAAATTTACTTCAAGTTGCCCGTCCCCCCTTCCAATGTTCTTCACTGTCGCGGTCCTTGTGGGACACCGAATCTCCTGACCTCCTGTTCTAATAACACAAAGATACAGCCTCCTGTTCTAATATTTAAGCCTCGTGTTCTAAAACACAAAGATACTTATGCGGAAAAATGTGTGCAGTTTCACATAACGTAAAAGCTATATAAAGTGCTGAGCAGTGATTGGCCCGCCCTTCGGCGACTCTGGCGTTCCGGGCAAGCAAGAGCTGACGTTCCAAATATGCAGTCTTCAATCCGAATCATTTCTTTCTATACTGCCGGCATTATGAGCGTTTTGATCTATCTATCTATCTATCTATCTATCTATCTATCTATCTATCTATCTATCTATCTATCTATCTATCTATCTATCTATCTATCTATCTATCTATCTATCTATCTATCTATCTATCTATCTATCTGTCTGTCTGTCTGTCTGTCTGTCTGTCTGTCTGTCTGTCTGTCTGTCTGTCTGTCTGTCTATCTAGCCACCTACATCTGGGTGCTCTCTAGATCACCCCCTTAACTTGGCGTAAACCAAAATCACTATGGGAGGGAAACATTGTTTGAAGAATATGTCTGTCTGGTAATGACATCAATAACAAAAATCCCGTCGCGTACGTCGTCAAACCCATTCCAGCACACACATGTGGCACACACCCGTATACCCCTCGCCGTGGTATGCGGGTAGACGCCACAGGTGACTGACACTTTAGATCTGCCGAGGAAAAGCGAGAACATACATTGCTAATTTAAATGTGAGAGTGTCAAGAAAAAAATTGGGGGACCCTTAAGCTTCGCCTTTAAGAGTTGAACGCAATAGCGATATCCCGTCCCTAGTGCGTACTTCAATCACTTAGTGCATACTATGTAATGGGTAGTATGCTTTAAACCAGGAGAAATTATGCGCGGCAAATGTGGGAAATGTTTTCGAACTTGCTATGCACCCACTACGTGGTGTTAAGGGAATACGCGCAGTAATGTGTGTGCCGTTTGTAATGGGTGGCTGGCTTTAAACTATGGAATCGTTATGATAATCACATATTCTGACGCCCGATGGAAATGTACGCTTGTACCACGCAATATTCCTGGGATATTACATGTTATATTGCGACGCCTATATAAAGGACGCTTGCGTTTGCGAAGCATGGAAGTTATTTTCACTGCATTTCCAAGCAGAGGAAGTCATTTTCACAGTATTTCCAAGCAGAGGCATGGCTATGTGGTAGAACACCTGCTTGTCACGCAGACAACCCGGGTTCGATCCTCACTCGGACCCGAAAATTTTTATTATTTATTTTATTTGCATCTTTCTCGATTTTTCGGTCACGGACAAGATGATGATTTTTGGCTCACAACCAACGACGCCGACGCCGGAATTTCTGCGAAACGAGCTCTTTAACGTTATCGCGTTAAAATTCACATCGGCAGCGTTCACCTGACGATTGAAAAGTATAAATATCCGGGTCCCAGCAGGAATCGAACCAAAGCATTCTGCATGTCAATCAAGTGTTCAAACACAGAGCCACGCGAGGTCTGGAAACTGCTTTGGAAAAGCGCCTTATGCAGGCGCAATGTTAGTGGAACATCAATTTTGGTTGCAGTGCTGCCTATCTAATTTTAGAAACATTACATATGTGCGCCTCTGCTAGAGGCGTCACGTCAGGGAAGCGTGAATTCTAGCTATGTGCCATCCACTGAAGTTGGTCTACGCAGTACTATTAAAGGAGCACTGACCCAAAATTTCGAAGGCGAGATAATGAGTGAAATAGCTGTATGTGGAGACATAGAGAACGCCTACGAAATATCAAGGGCAAATATAGCCTAGAACATATTTAAAATCAATTTCAAAGTGCATGCCGCACGACTGAGCGAGATGCGAGCCCCTCGCGACGCCGACATCAACGCGGTAGCAATGTAAACAAACTACGTCACGATTTTGTGTTGGCTGGTTGTTGGTTGTGCCCTTGCGCTTGCTTCGATTTCTTCCTCCGTGCCTGACGTAGGCGGCGCCCGCTCTCGCGCGCGCCGCCTACGTCACAGTTCTGCGTGGTCACGTGGCCAGCTGCGTTTATCTTGCTACCGGAACTGCTCCTGACTAGCTCGGTGCTCTTTGAAACCGAAACTGCGACTGGGCGCTCTAGAAACGTCTGTAAATAATTAACCGTCGCGCTCTCGCGCAAACGAGGTTTCCAGCCGTGATAAGTGGGTCGTAAGCTACCTATTGCAACAAAAAAACAAGGTGCAAAATTTTTGTGTCAGTGCTCCTTTAAGGGCAATGTTCCTCTCAAGCAAAGAGCTGCATATCGTGTTACCGCTTCTGGTCTTGGTAATACCCATGTTGCTGTTGGCATTGTTACGCAGCTGTAAACATCTGTCTGTATAAAACATATCGGACTCTTCAACATATGTCTGTGTGTACAACATTTTTACATATCCTTAGCGTCATTTCGTAAAGTGTCGCTCAATACAAAAAATAAACCACAGTCAGGTTCTCTCCGCATGCTTCGCATAACATCGATTCCCAGGGTACAATTGATCTGGCGAATTTTTGGGACTATGGTGTGTTACTTTTATTGTGATATCAATTATATGGACACTCTTGGCTGCTTTTTTGCCGTCGGCGTCGCCGTCATGCCCTGTATAAGTATATATATATATATATATATATATATATATATATATATATATATATATATATATATACTTATACAGGGCATGACGGCGACGCCGACGGCATGAAAATATATATATATATATATATTTTCCGTCGCGCGGAATCGAATGGGCGACCTCTCGCTCGAGAGCGTGCGGCGCTAACCCCTAGGCCACAAAAGCGCCCGTCCTTCAGCATACTAACGGCGAGCTATTCACCATTCATCCCTGGCGGTACGGCGATCTCGGGCTAAGTTTTACGCTGTGTGCTTTCGCCGGAAAGATTGCGTTTAGGTTACAGAGCGCAGAAAGGTCACTTCGTTCGCTGCAGATGCCATGTTTCCGAAAGAAGCGCGCTGTTCAAACACAGTGAAGTAATAACTGTGACACTAGTTAATTCGCGCTCGTCCTGCGTGTGTTCTTTTCGTGCATCCTTTGCGCTTGAGCAATGTGCTCCAAGTTTCGAGCTGCTTGCCGTTCTTCACTTGAAATGCCAAGTTGTTGCTATCGCATTCATTGCTTCGGCCTTGCGGCGAAACTGTGACTTTTTTATTCTGCACTTACCACATGTTTCTAGTTGTTGTTTAGTGACTATTCCGTTAGTGATGCCCTCACGCCAGATATTGCGTCATGCAGCCTGTTCGCAGCTCTTTTTCGGGTGGACTTTATCTGCGATTGAGTACGTTGTGTACATAAAGATTTTGTTTTATTGTAAAATACGGCATATTAAAGTGCATAGGACGCCTACTATTAGGTAGAGTATTTATAAAAGAAGGTAAGACATATCAATAAATGTGGAATATCTATTCAAATAGTCATATACATCACACCTTTCTTATATTAAGAGGAAGCTCTATGCTATGGAGTTCGGTAGGCCCATGCTGGGTGCCCGCAACACACCGGCAGAAGAGGCGGCAGACGCCGCAAGACACGTCTTTATTCTGCCGAGTCCTAGACGTGACTTATCGCTGCCAGCGGCGGCCAAGCGCCAGCTGCCCACACGCGCTTATTTTTTCTTCTTTTCGCTGTACCTCTCCGGAGCCCCACACTTCCCCCCTCTCCGCTGGTGAAAGTGGGGAAGGAGGACATAGTGACCACTGCCATGGTCACGGTGAACTGCACGTTGCACACACAGCCACGTCCCAATGCCATCAGTCCACAACGCCTCGTAAGACACACATGTTGTCACTTAGCCTGTTCAGTGACGATTCACCTGAAAGGAATCTCTGGCTTGTGGGTTTTGCTGCATGTCGTGTCAGGCTTCCTGCAGGCGCAACTAGCTTCCTTGCACATCGAAGACCCATATCGAGAAGCCAATTTCTTATAATTGACATACCTTTGGCGAGGAAACAAACCCAGCGCACTGCCAAGCCATCAGCGTTGACGTTGAAGACCTCTTCTACTCGTTCTCACACAAAGAACTTATGAAGAGCGTCGAAATGTGCATTTGAGATTGCAATGATTAGTATGCATTTTATGAGAGCTGTACAATTTTAGTATAGGCGTTTCTAGAACTCTTGTCCGTTTACCTTCGGTCTACCTTTGTTCAACCTAAAAGAAACATCTACATCAGAAAAGTGGTGTTTGTTAGGGTCTAGAGTCGCCCGAGTATATAGCGAATTTTTTTTTTTTTTTTGAGCAGGGTAGACAGGCGGTTGTCTGAGTGCTTAAAAGACATCGTAGGTAATGTGTACCGGCATGCTGATAATTTTGTTGAAAAGCCGTTTCGATGATTTTTGTGGCTTGTGATGTAACACCTGCTTGCCACACAGACAGCCTGGGTTAGATCCTCACTCGGACCCGGAAATTTTTATTATTGACGTGATGATGATTTTTCGAACACAACCAACGACGCCCACGCCGATACCGACGCCGGAATTTCTGCGAAACGAGCTCTTTAACGCCATCGCGTTAAAATTCTGGCTGTTGTGGTTGAAGGAAAATATATTTGAAAGTGCACATAACCAAGTTTTAATCTTACCTGAGCCATCACTCGGTACTTGTGCAACAGCTAAGGCCGCAGCAGCCACAGCAGCAATGGCTAAGTAGAATTCCAATGTGCGCATTTGTCCTAGAAAAAAATACCAGCATCATTTACGAAAACATCCATATCTTGGTTCGCAGTGTAAAAGTAGTGCAACAACACCTTCATCATCATGCACAGCTCAATTACTTTATGTCCACTGCAGTACAAAGACGTCTGCGAATGATTTCTAGTTAGCCTAATCCTAGGCGTGCTGACTCTATACTGTCGCAGTACATTTCTAATTTCGTTCCTTCATCAAATCACCTCCGCCCTCGGCTTCTTTTACTTCCCTTTAATATCCCATCTATTATACCTACTGAACACCTCTTTGCTGTCACACTCGTGAACTGGCCGGACAAGGCCCACGTCTTTCATTTATTATGTACTAGAATATCAGCTACCACTGGTATTTGCGTAAGGGATTCTGCTGTCTTCCGATCTCTGAATGCTACCATTCCCTTTTCATTTTCCACGAGTTTGTTTGCCTCCGAGTTACAGTCCCGTATGCTACGACTGGAAGTACGCAATGGTTCTGTACTCTTTGTTTCACAGACTGTAGCAGCTTGCTTCTAAGAATTTGGTAGTGGCTACTCTATGTGTCCCAGCCCACCCTTCTACTTTCGCGAATTTTATTTTCATGAGTAGGCTGCTTCTTCAGTAGTAGACCTAGGTAAATACACTTATGAACAATCTCTATGGGTGGCTGCCAATCATGAGCTCTGTCTTTCGCGAGGCATATTCAGCATATTCGCATATCCAGCATTTGCATATGGATTCAGCACATTGATTTTAACAGCGAAGCTGTTTAACCTCGGAGAATTACCGTTAGTCGCAAATAAGAATTCTCATCATTATGAACTGGCACGCGTTCTCTTCGTCCTCTTGTTCATCTTCCGATTCACTCCCACAATATGTGCGCTGAATTGTTGCGCATCGGATGCCATAACTCTGGTGGGGAGAAAACGAGTACAGTGAGGGAGAAGGAAAGGTATAAAAAGAAAAGATAAATACAGAAATATTGAAAGTAAGACACAAAAAGAGAGTGAAAAAAACAAAGAGCGTAACAGAAAGAAAAATAAAGAGAGAAGGAGAGGGAATAAACTAAGGAGAAATATACATAGGGATAGAAAGAAAGATATGAGAATAAGCAAGTTATTATAGCCACGTATAGTGTGCTATATCAATGGGAAGCTTCGAAACTACGCTGGAACAACACGTGCCGGTCAATCGGAGTAATATGTTTGTCGGCTGTGTACCTTTTACGCTTTAGTTTTAACCTTATGGAATACCAACTAGCCCGCACCTTGAAAGCATAGTACAGTCATGCATGGTGTTAGGTAAGCAGAACGAAGAATAACATCGTAACCTAGATCAGTGCATGGGAAATGAAAGTGAGGGTAAGGAGTAGGGGAGTGGGTATGGTATAGCAAAGTCATGTATGGCGTTAGCCAGGCAAACTCATGTATTGCGCAATCGTGTTTTATGTATGTCATCCTGCCATGTCCCGTACGTTTTCTAGTTTTGCGCAGAAAAATTTCATTATCAATGCAGATTCTTTTTTTAGGCGAACTGCAATGAGGGACACTGTTCTTTCTTTTCCAACACATTCGGTCGAAAACCTGCTTCTAGTTATCCAAATATTTAGAAAATGTGTTTTAGGATGTATAAATGGTGCAACTGTTATGGTTGTTATTCAAGTTCAGTTATATTGGCCGCATATCATATTGGAGCGTACATTTTCTTCCATCAAAGACGAATAAGTTGTCAGGTTAGTTATAAAAATTAATTGGCTCAGCTCACTGAAAAACGCAAACATTTATTGTGAATAGTTTGGATCCTTGCAACACTTTCTTCAGCCCATCAGAGCCACTGGCTTTTTTTTTTCTACGCAGTCCCTGCGTTGCGCTTAGGCAGCGCGGCCAAACACGCCGTTAACACAATGAATGCACCAGGGCCCACCGAAACCAACAAGTGAGGGCTCCTGGAAGCTAAAGTTACAGCGGATACCTAAGACAAAGATGGAGTCACCTCCAGATTTTTTTAAAGACCACATTGGCTGTAAGCAGAGCCTATAATTATTCTTAGGCTGTAACCGACTGCCATAATTCACAAAAAAAAACATGTTCGTTGCTTGTCGGTGAACGCACCTCCATGTTGACGTCATTGGCTAGCTGCTAAGGAAGAGTGATGGGAGTCGTCATGCAGTGACTCCACCAGCGAGAAAACCGGTTCACCGAAAGGAAGGTAAATTTCGAAGTTAATGGTTAAAATACCACGTGGTCGTCGTAGTGGGAAATTTATTTTTAGAAGAGAAATAGATAAGAGCGACTGACGCACACTGCGCCCTGTCAATTTACTGACGTCAGCTTCTTCGTTCGTATGATTCTTCGGTTACACACCTGGCGGTGCCGCTTATAACGGCATTCAAAACTACTCAGCCCATGTTAATGACTTCCTATGCAGCACACATAGATGCAGAAATAAGGGTGACGGCCACCTGTACAATGGGACATGCCTTGACACTACTGCTGTTGCAGCTCACACCCCACGTAAACAGTGCAGACGTTCGCTGTCACTAGTCTGTGTGCTCGTTGCTCAACAAAATATTGCGGCATACACTGCTAAGGAGGTCAGCCAATTGTGCGAGGCAATGACTGCTTTTACCACGTCGCGGCACCATCAGCCTGCACTAGGCCACCATAGCCAACGATAAGTCATTACTCATGACCATTAGGCATCACCAAGTAAATAATGTATGTGCTAGCGAATGTCAGCCCGCGCTGGTACAGTACTGCAAGTAAAGTAACTTAGGTCTGCCATAGGAATGAAGTTTAGGGGCACTTTCATTTCTCATGGCTGGTTTTTTAACTGCCTACTAGTCTTACTAAGACCAACTTTACACTCTACGCTGACGACATGTCTTAAACTATCTGAATGATTTTGAAAGCATAGTATAATTAAAAGAAATTATTCTAGTCATTATCGAACGGGCTCGTCGCCTGTGGGCGTCTAACAAAAAAGACTAGGATTTGTCTAGAGTTATATCAAATTGGATATTGTACGAGTAACATCGCCATGTTGCTTCTACTTCTTTATTCTCATTTCCATAATCACATGGACTCGGGAGAGGACTGCTTTGAGTTCGGGCTCATGGCGAGGTGTGTCCTTTCTTACCCCCCTACGCTTCCCTGCGCATTGATCAAACAATTATTGTGTCAGTCCAAACAGCTGAAGTCGGCTGCATCAGACGGCTTTCTGGTAGCTGCCTCGCTCCATTCGCCATTATGTATTGAGCTCTGTATATCACGTGTGGTGCGTACGAAAAAAAGGCCACTGTTACGCTGCAAGCGCGCAGCAATAAATACAATAGCAACAAATAGAAACAGTATAGACTGAAACTTCAGCTAAATGAAATCGAAGGGACCCGAGGAGAAACTTCGTTAACGTGAAAGTTGACTGAACTGGAAGAGGTGTGTTGCAACATATGAGAAGCCAACAAAGGATCAGTTGTTGAAATGGAAATTCAGTTTGAACCCTTTTATTTGCAGTGCTGATTATTTAAACGTGAATTTCTGCTTATTTAGGATGTCTTGAGCGATGCAATGATTTTTTACTGCACTTGTGCACTTAGGACTGCAGACCTAATCATTAAGTAAGGTGTCTGGTAGTCGCACTTTTTCTTCGGCGTATGTGTGCACTCCTGTGTTTCAGGGATGAACTTTGTGTTTTATCGCAATGTCCAAGCAAATGTCGGAGGCCAAGCGGCAAGAAGCACATGGTTGATACCTGCTAAAGGAATATGGCTGATCCATCCGTCATAGAAATCGGTATATAATGAAAGTGAAACGAGTCTTCCCAGAGGTAGTCGATTGTGTATTGTGCATTGATACATGAGAGCTTGTACAATGCTTATTGGTGTTTGGTCATTATAGAACCGTTTGACATTGATGCACTTTAGTTGGCGCCTTGTTGAACATCTCCGTCCCGACGCGTAACGCCCATAATCAAGATTTAACCCTTGTAGTAGTTCAGCTTCACATATGCCTGAACGCAGCATATGGTAAATTTCACATAAAGGGGGGCATCAATAAGCACATAAGGAACACTACTCAACGGCACTTGCCTTCTTGATGCATCTCAGTATGCCAACTAGACCCCGCCGAAGAGAGACTGCACTGCTTTATCGCTTATGGCTAGGAATGGCCTTCGCGAAATCGCATTTATTTCGCATTGGAATGGACAATAACGCTCTTTGCGATGCCTGTAGTTGCGACGAGACCCTACAGCACGTCCTGTGTGGCGGTCCGGACGTGACAGTCACTGACGTCCGTTCTGGCGCACCTTGACAAAAGACAAATGTCTGTGGAAACTAATCTTGCATGTCGTCGACAGAAGACATCGTAGATTAAGACGATGAAGACACTTCTGGGGCTTTTAGGAAAACGGCTGTCAGAGTGGACAACGGCTGTGAAAAAGCGGCTGTGAGAGTAATGTCGCGTGCCACGGGAGAGAGAGATTGTGAGTTGTGTATGTTCTGCTATGTGCTGTCTTTTTTATATGCAAAGCATTTCCTAGCGAACTTCGGTCACATTGAGCGTATCTATCTATCTATCTATCTATCTATCTATCTATCTATCTATCTATCTATCTATCTATCTATCTATCTATCTATCTATCTATCTATCTATCTATCTATCTATCTATCTATCTATCTATCTATCTATCTATCTATCTATCTATCTATCTATCTATCTATCTATCTATCTATCTATCCAGCCGCCTGCGACTTTGTGCTCTCCTGACCGTATCGTTAATGGGATTTGTGCCAAAATTGGTATGGCGTAACATGACTGTACGACGCACATGATTAACCCTTTCAGTCCCTGTGATTCCAATTGGAATCATAAATTATGTAGGTCAGTCAGCAAGCATCTGGTAAAGATAAAGCTTTGTTCTTCCTCAAGAGCCCGTATTTAGCATCTGCCCTACATGTGGTGTCAACATGGTACATATAGTAAAGGCAGGTCACGTCTGAGCGAAGAAATTACAGAAGCGGTCGTGCTGCTCGCGCATTTCGCTGAGGCAGCGTCTTCTTTCACCGTGCAGAGATAGGGCATTAATTTTAGTTCTGTGTCGGAAATTTGAATTTTGGCTATTGGACAATATGCTATCCTATGTAAATAATATTTTATGTAGTAAATGAAGCAAAAATTATGGAATGATTATTAAATAATAATTATTTGTTAAATTAATTGACACGTTAATTACTCTTCTCTGAAAAGTGTGAGCGAATAGTTTTTCAGTTTTTTAGGACTACCACGATCATGCTCATCTCAAAATGTAAGAGCTAGTTGCTTACATTGAAAATATTTAATTCGGGACTGAAAGGGTTAAGTGGTTATATCATAAACATAATGAATGACTTGTGATGAATGGCATGATTTAAATGATATGGCCCTGATGCTCATGTGGCCGTTTCCATAACTTGATATATGCAAAAATAGGTATGATGAAACATTTCTGCATGACCAACATAACTCACAGGTGGTAATATGAAAACCATTACGTGCATGCCATGTACAACATGACTTGCATGCCGTGCTCATAGCACACTCGCGGCCGTTTCGCTAGTTTTATATACACCAAATTTGGTATTGTGTGACTTGGCTGTATGACGAACATAAATAACCAGCGTAAATATGGAATTCACGACACGTCATGTGCAACATGCCATGTCATGTGCAACACGACTTCCATGCCACTCTCATGGCACGATCGCGGCCGTTTCGCTAGCGTGATATACACCAAATTTGGTATTGCGTTACGTGATTGTATGACGAACCTAAATGAGAAGTGGTAATATGAAAATAATGACACGTCATGTGCAACATGACTTGCATGCCAGGCTCATGGCATGCTCGCGGCCATAGTGCTAGCGGAATATACACCAAATTTGGTATTCCATGGCGTGACTGTATGACGAACAGAAATGAGAAGCGGTAATATGGAAATCATGATATGTCATGTGCAACATGACTTGCATGTCATGCTCATGGCATGCTCGCGGCCATTTCGTTAGCTTGATATACACCAACTTTGGTATTGCGACACGTGTCTGTATGGCAGACGTAAATGACAGATCTTAAAATGAAAATCATGAAATCCATGTCATGTACAACATGATTTACATGTCACGCTCATGGCGTGGTCATGGCCGTTTCACTAGTTTGATTACAACTTTGGTATTAAGGCGAACGCCTTTAATGCCTCATGCTCACGTCCGTCCATCCATCCATCCATCCATTCGTCCGTGCGTCCGTTCGTCCCTCCGGCCGTTCCCTGGCACGGTGCCAGGTGGCCGCCGGGGTGCGCAAACGGACGCTGGTGCCGTCGGATTCTACAGCGCTCGCGCTTTGCTTGCCTAGCGTTGCTGTGCCCAGCGTGTCTAATTACGCAAGGAGTGAGACGCGCACATCGCGTTCCATTCTGACCAACCCCGTCTCAATGAGCACAGGCGTTCTCAGAACACACTTTGGAATTTACAAAGTGTCCGTCAATTCAAGCGCTGGGACGCGGATGGCATCTACACGATGCGAGAAGCGCGACAATACGAACGCATGCGAAACGTAGGCAGATTAGTCTCGCGTCTGGCTGCGATTCGCGGTAAAAGAGTAAAAAAGAAAACACGGACACATTCCGTTTGTGTGCCATCCCACTGAGAGTCAGTCAGTCGAATGGTCACAAGATTTCGCCGGACACACTTTGGCATGTACATAGTGTCCTGAATTTTGCATGACGTTTATGTATGAAAAACATAAATGTCTAGTGGTAATATAAGAATCATGACATGTAATGTACAGCATGACTTGCATGCCACGCTCATAACGTGCTCGCGGCCCGTTTCGCTTGCTTGATATACACCAGAATCGGTATTGCGTGACGTGACTGTATGACGAACATAAGTGGCAGCTGGTAACATGGCACTCACGACTTCCATGTCATGTACAAGGCCATTGACATGTCATGCTCATGGTGCGCTTGCGTCCAGTTTGCTAGCTTGATATAAACCAAGATGGGTATTACGCGACGTGACGATATGACGACCATAAATGACAGGTCCTAACATGTAAATTACGACATGGGTGTGATGTACACCATGATTTGCTTCTTGCTGGCTGCTCCACATTACATCGAGTCTCACAACGCATGGGATCTGGCGGTTTTTTTCTCTCCGCTTCTAATTTCCATCTCCCCCGCAACCTGTTTCCATGTGTAGGGTAGCAAACCGGTTGTCCCATACTGGTTACCTTCCCTGCCTTTCCATCTCAACTATTTCTTTTGGTACACAATATGCGCTCCTTCGAAGCGTATTCAACTGATGTGAGTCATGACAAAGTCTGTGCTTCCCAGTTTTTTTTTTTATTGAAATGGTGAAATAGGAGAGGTTGGTGCCATTATGGTGGCACCGGCTACTCCTTCTCGCTTAGTAGACAAAATACGTACTAAGAAAAATAATAAGGTCACACAATGCAATACAGTAGAACACACGATGTGAAAATACAGCACAACCGAACATTACATGAGAGTTCAAATAAGTCTAATAGGATCATATGTGCACAAGTGTCGTATCACAAGTTCAGATAGGGAGAGTCAGTTCACATGTAGAAGTTCAAACTCAAATATTCTGTAATGCTTGACATACACAGCAAAACACACTGAGGCAAATGATTACACATAAAATCAAACGCACACCACAATATTACACTGTTCCTTTAGTATTAAGGGGAAGGCGACATCGAGTACAGTAGTTCAATATTTCCATAAAATATTTGATTCTTCAAGAAACTTCTTGAAGGCGACAAGCGCTCTTTTCTGAAGGCCTGCCGTTGGCCATTGACCTAGTATTTTCTTCATTGTGAAAGGCCTTGTATCTAAAAGTAGCAGACTTGCTCGTAGAACTTTTCGTTGCGATTCATATTTTTTTGCACTCGATAAGTATATGATGTACATCTTCGTCAGGGTGGCCGCAGGAACACTCTGTACTAGACGCACGTTTTATCCTGTGTAGGAAGTGTCGCGTAAATGCTGTGCCAAGCCGTAAGCGGTGGACTAATGTTTCAAATCTCCTATTTTCTCTTAAATCTGATGGAATGCATAGCTTTATGTAAGGGTCTAATAAATATAATTCCGAACTTTTAGACCTTTCATCGAACCAATTGTCTTTGGTGAGGCTATCGGTTATCTTTCTCAGAAGTAGACGGATTTCGCTGCGTGAAATTGGAAGACTAATTGTCTCTTCGTTATTGTGTGCCCGATTTGCCGCGGCGTCCGCTGCAGTGTTTCCTGGAATGCTGCAGTGACCTGGTATCCATTGAAATGCGATCACGTGATTCATTGCTGTCGCTTTTGTGTGTTCCTTTAGGGTCTCATATAATAGGGAAGAATTTAGAGAATTTTTTCTATCACTTTGCAAGGATGCTAGAGCGGCCTTTTGAATCGCTAAAAATGACCCATTTTTGCGCTTTCGGAACTGTTTGGAATTCTATCCGCGTTGCTTCCCAGTAATAGAGTGATCTGCACCTGTGTTCATGCCTACACTACCACACTGCGCTTCAGGATTGCGTAATGCAGACGTTCGTAGCTTGAGCCGTCAACGCGCGAAAGCGCTCCCGCTGGCGTGTGTCTCGCTCCACCTAGGCGCGAGATTCGCCCGTGGAGGTCGTCGCCATTCTGTGTCGCTTGTTTCAGCACTTCTTGCAGTCGGCACTTTCACACTCGAAGCAGGAGGTGGCTGAGAACTCCACTACTGCATGTGAAAGCTGCAATACTCTCACAAAGAGGCGCCACACCATAACACGACGCGAAAGGCAAAGCACGTGACTTACAGTCTAGGACGCAACCTTCGCTGTCACCGAGGCGCCCGAACTGCTTCGTCACCGAATCACTCCCTGTCGGCGCGTGTTATTGTCATGGTGCAATACCTCACTGCAGCGCTCATAGTCAGCGACATCACCTCGCAAACCAAGAGCCGCATGCCAGAGACAATGTCTGAGCGAGACAAGGTGCGCTTGTGGAGCCTCGTGCATGTGTGTGGGGCCTGGTGAATGCACATATGGCCGCTAGCTGAGAGGTCGTGCCTTCGATTTTCACGTGACTTGCATCAATTAAACTATTCCTTCTAGCTTTTCTTGTCATCCATTAGTGTCCATTTTACCCACGTCATACGTGTTCCGGAAATATGTCAGTGCAGTCTTAATGGATCCCGGCATAAAACACTTTCCTATTATAAAGACCCGCCACAATCCCTCTGTCCCCAAGACAAGCGTGTGCTCTTTCAACGAACTCATTCAGTTAATTCTCATTAGTTTCCTGGCGGGTAATCTGCGCTTATGGGCGAATTTACTATCACGACATATCAAACATTTACTCAGTCAGACCCTTTCACCTCATTGTTTTAAGTAAAGGATTACGGCGATGCTCAAAATTATAGATATGTTGGCCGAGGACTCCCCGGCGTTGCATTTTAAGAACATGTTACCTCCCACCTTTGCACCTCGAAAGCTGGTTAGTTTTTGCGTGCATTGTGAATGTTCTTTCCTGTCGTTGTTGATGAATGTCGATGAGGGGGGAGGCACTAAGATTATACTTTGGCCCCTGTAGCGGAGATTTCTGCGCACGTCTACTATACCGTAGCCTCAATGGAAAATGTGTCTGTAAGTTTTGGAGCAGGCGATATTTGCGACATGATTGAAGCTGTCGTATATTCTTCGATTGCTGTCATAAAAATCATTTTGATTTAACGTATCAAAACCGCGATATGATTATCAGAGTCCCCGTAGTGGAGGGCTCCGGAAATTTACATTAGTTGCGGTTCCTTAACGTGCACCTAAATCTGAGTACACGGGCCTCAAGCATTTCTTCCTCCATCGAAAATGCGGCCGCCGCCGAGGAACGCAGAACGGAAGGTCTGAAAATTGATATGCACAAAAGTAACCTAATGCACAACAAACAGTCTAGGAAGGGAACAGCGCTTTGTGATAGGTAACGAGGTGCTGAAGGTGGTAATCCAATACATTTATTTAGGACAGGTAGTTACCGCGGCGCCGAACCGTGAGACATAAGTAGCTAGAATAATAAGAATAGGGTGGAGCACATTTGGCACGCATTCTCAGATAATTAATGGTTAATTGATAATGAATCCAAATGTCGCTAAAGAGGAAAATATATAACAGCTGCATCATACAAGTACTTACCTACGAAACAGAAACCTGGACGTTCACAAAGACTTAAATTGAGGACAACTCAGTGAGCAATGGAAAGGGAAATAATAGGGGTAACTCTAAGGGACAATGAGAGAGCAGAGTGGGCCGGGGAACAAATTGGTGTTAAGGACGCCTTAGTCGAAATCACGCACAAGAGCTCGCCACGTAGCATGTGATGCCAAAAACATCTTAACACTAGTCCTGTAACTAAAATCACGTAACGTCGCGTAACAGCAAGTCACGTGACATGCTTCCGGCAGAACTTCTAACCGATCATCACGTGACTAAACTCACGTAACACCACTGCACGGAATGTAGGGCACTGGCACAACAGCTGGTCATCACCAACTGGATTCCAAGAGGAGGCAAACGCTCAAACTGAAGAAAGGAAGTTAGTGGGCAGATGACATTAGGATTTTGCGGATATAACGTGGCCGCAGCAAGCACAGGACCCGGTTGATTGACGAAACATGGCGATGTTTTTATCCTGCAGTGGGCGTAGTCATGGTGATGATGTTCATGAACAGCTAATCAGGTGAAATATTCCCGCCGAATGCCACGGAACATCTAGTCGCGTGACTAAAATCGCATAACATCCCATACCGTAGCAGTGAGTCACGTAACTAAAACCATGTCCATCACGTAAGAACTTGTCACGTGACACACTTCCGCTTAAAACACATAACTACGAGCTGCAACTCTTTGACTCTCTGATATGTTCACCAAATTCATGTACTATTTCCAAGTTATGCGTTCATGATCACTACTCAAGTGGCAAATCTCTTGCCATTCTATTCTCATTTCTCTCTCAGTAACATAAATTGCTTGCCTTATCACGAGACAAAAATAAATGTTCGACTGCCTGTTTCTGCAGTTGTTGCTGGTTTTCAAAAGATCGGAATCTTGAACGAAGGCATGGGGGAGTTCATTTCTATTGAATGGTTATCACTATACAAAAATTTATATATCGGCCTATGCACCACATAAAACCGCAGTGTTTATTTAGATCGTTCATTTTAACATTTTCGTCAATCTCATGGTGTTTTTAAAAGACGCGCGTTCTACTGCGTTGCAAAACAGTAAAATAGTACCATTCGTGACGCCTCGTAAACTGCCTGACGAGCAGGGTTATCTGGTCAAAAAGGTAACAAGATAGCGAGAGACATGGAAACACTAGCCAAAAAGTAGCCAACTTGACCCAAGGACAGTAAAACTAGCCAAAAGAAGCCAGGCGTGTGCGAGAGTCGATTTCATATTTTTATTTAAATTGTGAAATGCACAGGCCTTTCGGTAAGTATGTGAATATGTGCAGCACGAGCACTTCAGAATCATAAGTCCAGAGATTGCGTTAGAAGTTGTTGACTTTAGCAATTATTTTAAGTATGATGAGGATGTGCTCGCGCGGTTGAAAAACGGGCAATATCTTCGCGCATCTTGCATGACATTTCTTGAAATAACTACAAGTTGCCACAATAGAAATGAGTCTCCGACATGATGAGTGCACTGAAAATCACAGTTGCTGGCAGTAAATTAAAAATTCTATCCACTTTCCCAGTTACTTATTCCATGATGACAAATCCAGAGTCGCAGTTGATAGCTAAGCATAAGAACTGATACAAGCAGTTCGTCGGATATCCCAGAAGGACTGATTTGTTGACGAGTTGGCACAACATGCTCAAGAGAGTACTAAAATGCCAGGACAAAATAAGCAGAGGCGCCACACAAGGGCCCGCTAACAACTGTTGTTAGTCAGCGCTTGTGTTGCAACCTTTGCCTAATTGCCCAGTAGATACCCCAATTTTTATGTTGATGAGTACAGAGCGCCCTGTGTGCTGACCGCTTTTGAATCTTGTCCACTTCTAACTGTGGCTTGAAGCCGCGCTCAGCAATGACTAATCAGCAAAATGAGCTGCCATGCTACTGTGCCAGCCAAATATCGTACAAGATTTTACTTTAGTGTGCACGAGGCCTGCTTCACTGGGTTTTTTATAATAGTATACTTTTGTCTATTTATCTTATGATAGTCACCATTGACCCGCGCGCCAGCTTAGGCCGCTGCACCATCATTTTGATTGAAGTTCATTGTCAACTTAGTCAAAATGCAAAATACAATTGTCAGTAGTGGCAGCCTGTTGTGACTGCCATGTTTTGGCAGTATATACAAGAATACGAGCGCCTGCTTCGTTACCAGGTATAGCGTAAACTTTGCTCAAATATAAGGCACAAGAAGGTGGCCACAAGGGACTGAAATAGCCAAGATGGCCGTATTTACACAAGTCCACTAAGCCAAATATTCTGTAGAGTACAGTGCTATAGTATATAGCACAGAATGCGACTTTGGATTCCGTGTGGGTGCAATACTCGATTATCGGCCTCATTCTATTCAAGCATTGGCCCATTCTATTGCTCAGAGATTAACGGAAATCTTGAATGACACTGAGGACAGTTTTATTCGCGCTGAAATCTAACATGGAAATATCCAATTGTACAATATGCCGTTAAACGTGCTAGGTAACGTCTCTATGCTCCCGTTGATTACTCAGTGAATCAATATAATTACCGCATATGAACAAAAGATCTGAACCGTTATTTAGAGTATAATATGTGTAAAACGGGGCTAACTTACCGCTAGGAATTTCAAGGAGATCAGCCGAAGGCGTGTGAGAAAGCGTCTCGTCAGCAGTTTCAGTCTGAAAAACAGGACGAGTGCGTATATATAAAAGCAGAATGCTGTGTACACAGTTATTGTGAACACTACCTGTTTGAAATGAGCAATGCTTGTTTGTGCCAGTGAAATATAACACGGCTGAAACGAGTGCTTTGGGTGCTTTGTATATTTGTTGACGACGTCTGAAAGGCTCCTACTGAGTGTTTGATTTCGCATTTCATGAATGCCTTCTCAGGCTAACGCTTACCGTATGAATACATGTATGATCTGCATTTGTTTGGCTTGTGTGTTGCTTCAAGAAATGAATCATGTCTTTCATTTTCATTGTTTATTGATATTCTTTAGGAAGCGATAAGTTGCTTCTTAGGAGTAAACACCGAAGTAGCAGGGATAAGATCCCTTACTTATAGTTGGCTTGGGTACATATGTTTATTTACTAATTCAACGGTCCAGTTCTTTTGATTTTCCAGCTCTGTTCTTCGAACACCTAAGATTACGTTTGAAGTCTGTAGGTTCAATTTCAGCCCTACTTCGACGTTTGCCCTTATTTTGTCTTCAATAATTTTTTTTAGAATTCGTCGCCCCCATTAGTGAAGAATACACTACCCTCTGCCAACTCTAAAATGCTGACGTATTCTCTGGTAATCGTATGGGCTATTTCCTCGAAACCTAGTCACTTGAATACCTTTAGTTTACTTTCAAGTAAAATCTGGTTCGTGCCGTGCCAGCGAACACATCTTCGTTTTAGGGTACTTATTTATCTGGTTAAGGAGAAGCTGGATGTGCAACGATCCGGAACGCGGAAGAACCAGTTCTGCGAAACGGCGGGAAAATTTCCTGATAAATTGTTGAAAGAATGCTAGCTCGTCTTGTTGACTATCATGTGTACTTGTTTCTTGGAATAAATGGAGACGGTACTACTGACAATCGTTTGTTGCGAGCTGTCGTTTGTCTCACGTCAACACCGTCATTCCTATGACTCCTCAGTCATACCTCTGCCTTAGTCATACACTGGTATACACGACATTCAAAACTACGCACCTGGTTTTAATGTCTTCTTTAGCAACATGCATAGATGTAGAAGGGAGTGCAACATCATCGTGCACTTCAATGCAACAGGTGGCGGCGCCGCCGTGTTGGCAGCCTATCCGACACGTTCACAGCGCCATCATTGGCGGCGGCTAGCCAGTGCGGTTCTTGCCCGAGAAAAAGAATGTGCAGCTTGCACTAAATCGCGCAAGGGTGCGTCACTGCATAGCTGCTTGGCAACTGGCCTTGGCTCGGCTAGGCTTTCACCCTCGCAGATCTCTCTTTCTCCCACCCCTTCCTATTCTACACAATACATGGATAGGCTTCCCCTCTTTTTTTTTTCTATATTTTTCTGCCTGTGTAATCTCTTTATATATGTGCATTTCCTTCTGTCTTGTTATCTTTTTGCTGTGTTTCTAGCGTTCTTTCTTTCTATTTTTCTACTTCTCTTTCTTTCTGTAGTGTCCATCTCTCGCCTTCTGTCCTTTCCTTGCTTGCTCTTTCGTTCTATCTCTTTCTTTCTATCTCTTTCTTTCTCTCTCTCGCTCTGCTTGTCCTTGCTTCCTGCTTTCCCTGCTCCTCACCCACGCATCTCTCCTCCTCACCGTCACTTCCCGTTCTCATTACCTTACTACTCTATATTATAGGAGGCTATTCTATGCTTTCATTGCATTCCGGGATAGCCGCATGGTTTAGAGGAACTTTATCAGCCGGAACTGATAAAGTTCCTCTAAACAGGGTGTCATATCTTAACGGCTTTGTATTTCAGCTTTGCTAAAAAAAGTCACAGATTCGCCACAGGACGAATCAATGAATACGATAGCAACAAATTGGAATATCAAGCGACGAATGGCAAGCAGGTCGAAACGTGCAGCGGGCTGATCACGCACACATGACACACGAAAACAACCCGCACAGAACGACAGCGAAATAACAACATTCACAGCTCGACACTTAACGCGCTGCCCAAACAAAAACGACGCAGGGAACGTATTCACAGGTACAGACGAGCACTAACTAACAAGTGTCACAAGTGTTACTTCGCTGTGTTTGAAAAGCGTGCTCTTCACGCAAATGGGGGGGACTGCAGCGAGCGAAGTGACCTTCGTGCGCTCGGTAATTACAACGCAATCCTTCCGGAGAAAGCCTAAGGCATACTATTCTCCCGACCACGAGATGCGCGAACGCGCGCACAGGTGTCTACCCCCCCCCCCCCCCTCCCCGGTCAAAGTACGCGCCGGAGAGGAGCGCCTGAGAGCGCGCGTCTGAGAGCGCGTACCACGATGGTGGCACCTAGCTAGAGTGTACTAGGACAGGGGAGTACTCGGAACGGCCGCCGAATGAATGCACAGAAAGTGAAGCCCTATGAGGGTCAATCCACTTGCGGCGCTGCGATCGGTAGTCTGCAATGTGTCGTCGTTTTAAGAGTTGCGCGCGGCCCCACCAAAATGGTGCAGAGGTAGAATGCCCGCTTCCCACTCGAAAGGACCGGGTTCGAATCGCAGCTGTAGATATTGAGTTTTAATTCTTTAGTGCAACATGTTATAGCTGTATTGGTTTTTCTTCTTTCTTAAAACTAGCTGAAATTGGTATGTATTACCACAGAAATGTGAAGTAAAACAAAAGATATTTGACAGTGAGCGTAATTATTTGGAGCGCCGCCGCACGACATTCAACAAGAACGAATGGTATGGCTTTGACATCTTTGCGAATACGAGAAATCCCGGAGGACATACTTTACGTATTTGTTGAATGCCGTGCGGCGGCGCTGCAAATAATTACACTCACTGTCAAATTTATTGTATTTTACTTCACATTTCATGTTGCTTTTGTGGCAATGCGTACCAATTGAAGCGAGATTTAAGAAACACGGAAAAACCGTACAGCTATAAGAAGTTACACTAAAGAATAAACACTCAACATCTACAGCTGCGATTCAAACCCGGGCATTTCGAGTGGGAAGCGGGCATTCTGCCTCTGCACCACATTGGTGGAGCTGCGCGCAACTCTTAAAATGACGACACATTGCAGACTACCGATCACAGCGCCGCAAGCGGATTGGCCCTCTAAGGGCTTCACTTTTTGAAGCTTGTTGCGGGCACTCCCCTGTTCTAGTACACTCTAACCGAGCTAAAGCCCCGCCGAGCGCGCCCTTTGCGCCATCTCGCTCGTAATGCTGAAAACACGCTGGAAACACGCTGTATATAAACAGCTCACCGTTTCAACGTTGAAGGACGCGCGCTTCCGTGGCTCAATGGTTAGCGCCGCATGCTGCAGAGTGAGAGGTCCCTCGTTCGATGCCGCGCGTCGGAAAAATTTTTCTGAATTATGTTTCTTTGTGGTTTGCACAAATATGTAGATACATATACACATACGGGACATGACGGCGACGACAAAAACTAGCCGAGAGTGTCCACGTAATTGCTATCGCAATAAAAAATATCCCGGATGAAACGGGGTTCGAGCCTGGGTCCTCTCGGTTGCAGCTCAGCACTCCACCACAGAGCCATGCCGGTGCTCGAAACGCCATCGCAAAAAGACCCTATGCAAGATATATGTCGGGAAGGAACCGTGTTAACATACGTAATATAGCGTAGTAGAAGAATAAGATGCAACCAGGCATCACACAATGCGAACTGTGTAACCAGGAGACAAACAATATGAACTGCGTAACTAGCAGGTCGTTGAATGCTAGTGATGCAGAACTATTGGTAAATTGACTATCGATAGTTCTTTTATTGCGATAGCAATTATATGGACACTCGCGGCTGGTTTTCGCCGTCGGCGTCGGCGTCCGCGTCGGCGTCGGCGTCATTTGCCGTATATGTATATGTATATATATAACCGGGCCCGCCCGTCCGTGAGCGTGAAAAGACGCGAGGGGGGGGGTCCCTCGAGCGATTTTACGAGCGGGGGCGCGCGCGTTATCTCCCCTTCTCGGCGGCCGACAACGGGCGGGGGGGGGGGGCGACGTTCGATTTTACGAGCGCGGACGCGGGCGCGCGCGTTATCGCCCCTTCTAGGCGGCCGACGGCGGGGGGGCCGGTGTACCCTTCTACGCGCTGCGCTCTCAACGCGAAGAGAATTCTCTTAAACAAGCGTTTTCTAGAGTTGCGTGAGATCGGATCCAAAAAGATCTAGCTGCCAGCCTCACTTCGTATAACATTACAATTTTTTGCTATCGCATTCATTGCTTCACCCTTGCGGTGAAACTGTGACTTTTTTTTTAAACTATCGATACTATCGATAGTACATTTAACGATAGTTCTCCATCACTACGGGCACCCATACACAGAACAAAAAAACAGAAAATATTGATAGCCTTTTTTTAACTATCGATAGTGTAAAGAATCCATCGATTGTACTGCTATCGCTAAACAATCGATATTATCGAGAGTGCAATCAATACTACCATCAGGAGTGTTGCGGCCGATAGTATAATCAATAGCGTTGTCAATAATTATGCTGTTGTTGCATGGCGATATTGCCTAATGATATGCGATAGCCTGCTATGAGCAGTACTAAGTTCGCTTAATTTATGAGCACTCTTCTGGCGAAAGAAATAAATTATTGCCGCTATCAAAATGCCGGAATATGTCCATAAATAAATTCATATTCTAAACTAACCAGTTACACCTCCCAATTAAAAACTTAGCTTTTGATATTCTTATTTTGAAATCACAAATACAATATAAGTTTGAAGCCGCGCAGTTCCGCGACATGTCACAACTTCCTTTCTGCTAAAGCTGAACAGTTCAGCTTAATAATGTCAGCCAATCATTCTGCTGAAGGAACGCAAGCATGTCAACTTTCTTGCCCTTCTGCCTTCTTCTCCTGCCCGGCCATACACCACCACGCATTCTGAGACTCAATTTTATGCTGCAATGAGTTCACGCGGTCGATTTTACACTATCGATTGTACAGTGGGGAACTCTCATGTCTAGAACGAAGGAGCGTCGTGCTCGGAACTGCACGGGCGACATCTGCAGTAGTAAATACGCCACACATGAGCATGCGCGGCGCCAACGGCGCGCATGCCTTGCATTTTTTATCCTTGTTTATCACTGAGAATGCAACGACCGCTTTGGCCGTCGAAAGCACTCTGAACGGTTTAGTGCAAAAAAAAGAAGCAAAAAACGAAGCGCGAGGTTGTCGGTATTATACGATATCACGAATCGAGATTAAGTTCACAGTATAATAGGAGCGAATCCGGTTGACTGCGCTTTTTTTCATTTTGGCGCACACAGTTGACTGCGCTTCTCGTGGCCAAGCGAATTATCGCGGCCGCAGGACGGAAACTCCAAGGCGAACACATCAATGGCGCCGCGCATGCTCAGAATTGGCCCGTTTCGAACTGCAGATGTCGCTCGTGCTGTTCCGAGTGCGACACTCCATCGTTCTAGACATCTGTGTTGACCACTGTACTTTCAAACTTACTACCGATAGCGCTATCGATAGTTTCTTGTACCATCGATAGTTCGATAGTGGATCAACTATCGATAGTATCGATAGTACCATTGATAGTTCTGCATCACTAGGTCCAACCCATTACAATGGGATCAGATATAATTCTTCATTGCCGTGAGCCACCGCACCAATTTATGGCGAAGTGGGTACCTTGCCAACGTACTTGTATTAGTTACCTCAGGAGAGTCTACAACAGGCTCCAGAAATGCCGCTCTTCTAGCTTTCGTTGTGACTGTGTTGCGCTCTCCACGCAGGCTTGCTGGCTTTTTTTCTTGGGGGGGGGGGGGGTTCGTCACCGTCATTGCTGAAGAATAGACTTTCGCTTGCCAACCGTAAGTTGCTACAATATTATCCGATAGCCTGCCGTCCTTTCCCCTCCTAATCTTGCTATTTAAAAACCTCTAGTTCATTTGCGAGTAAAAACAGGTTGATCGCTTGCGAGGGAATGCATCTTTGTGTTAGATTCTTTAGCTACCTAGATAAGAAAAGTGAGGGCACTCAATGTGTCACGACTCCGACCATGGAACAAACAGTTCGCCTAAAATACGGAGAGATTACATCATAAATTCTTGAAAGAACGCATGGTCGTTCTGTTGATGGGCATGAGTGCTTGATTCGTATAAGAAATGGAGAAAGGAGCGACTGAGACTAGCTCGCTACGAGCTGTCGTTTGAGCCATGTCAACACCATCAATCATAAGATTGCTCAGGTATGCCTCTAGCTTCCGTAAACACTTATGACGTCAATAAAAACTGCGCGCCTCGCTTTATTGTCTTCTTTCGCAACAGGCAGAACTGTAAAATAGGGGTAACAACCACCTGTACTTCAACGGAACAAGAGGTGACGCTAGGCAGTGGTAGCACAAGCTGCACGTCAGCATCTGCGCCATTGGCTCCTGTTAGTAGGTGTGATTCTCTTACGACAAAAAAAAAATAGCAGCTTGCACTAAGTGGCCCAAGGCTGGGTCACTTCAGAGCTGGCGCTGGCTCTGCGAGGCTTTTACCCTGTCCCGTCTTTTTTTTTCTCCCCTTCCTTATCTATACCAAACATGGACAGCTTTTTTTTTAGTGGCCGAGTCTATCCTTTTCCATATCTCATTTTATTTCCATCTTTCTATATTTTTTTCCCTCTTCCCGTACTTTCTTTCTATTTTCTCTTTCTATCTCTGCAGTTGTTCTCTTGTCTTCTGTATTTTTCTGTGGTTTTTCCCTTTCTCACTGTCTAATTGTGATTCTTTCTATCTCGTTCTTTCTCTCCGTGTGTGCTCGTTATTCCCTGCTCCTTTCCCTACTTCTCACCAACATATCTTTTCGCCTCCCCCTAAACCAAACCTAAAATGTTGTCCGCTACTATACTACATCTCTTTATACCATATTTTCGCTGGTGCACGTAAAACCTCAGAATAGATTTTGACCACTTATACAAGGTTTATTATTTTTATGCTCGTTTTTTTTTTTATCTGAAATACCCTCAATGGGCAAATAATTGTCTGGGTGAGAGTATTCACCAACGCGCGACACATTTATTTATTTATTTATTTATTTATTTATTTATTTATTTATTTATTTATTTATTTATTTTCATATCCTAAAGGCCCTATCTGACGTTCCTAAGGGGGATTGTGCGTGAATACATACAGCTCATATGGAATATGTGTTGAAAAGGAAGTACCAACAGGATAATAAAATGGAAACTGCCAGTAAACTGAATTGCAGGCGACGAATGTGCTATGCATGCAGTACAGGCGTGTATGAGGAGTTTTTAAGCAAGGCCTTAAAAGTTACTGCGCTATTGATAATCGATTATCAAATACCACATTTATATTAGTGAACTCCGAATGTCGCACATAATTCCTGCCCATGGTGGTAAGTGCGGTAAGGTTTACGAAAAGTACAAACATTAGGGAGCTTCGCACTAGTGGGGGCAAGCCTGAAGGAAATACGGAACTGTCTTCGGGTCGGTCTTTCTTTCCTCTTCTCTTTCTCTCTGTTTATCTTTTCCAGTTTTAAATGCGAAGCATTCGCGAACTTCGGCGAGTTTAACGTATCTATCTATCTATGTATCTATGTATCTATGTATCTATCTATCTATCTATCTATCTATCTATCTATCTATCTATCTATCTATCTATCTATCTATCTATCTATCTATCTATCTATCTATCTATCTATCTATCTATCTATCCGCCTACGACTTTGTGCTCTCCTGGCCGTATCGTTAATGCGATTTATACCAACTTTGGTATGGCATAACATGACTCTATGACAACCAGAAATGGGTGGTCATTTCATGAAAATCATGAATAACTTGTCATAAAAAGTATGATTTACATGCCACGCTCATGGCGCGCTCGCGGCCGTTTCGTTAGCTTGATATATACCAAATTTGGTATTGAGCGACATGACTGTATGACAAACATAAATGAGAAGCGGTAATATGGAAATCATGACTTGTCCTGTGCGACATGACTTGCATGCCACGCTCATGGCGCGCTCACGGCTGTTTCGTTAGCTTGATATACACCAAACTTGGTACTGAGTGACGTGAGTATATGACGAACATAAATGACATGTGGTAATATGGAAATCATGACTTGTCATGTGCGACATGACTTGCACGCCACGCTCATGGCGCGCTCGCGGCCGTTTCGTTAGCTTGATATACACCAAATTTGGTATTGAGTGACATGACGTACTGTATAACGAATACAACAAGCAGGTGGTAACATGAAAATCTTGGCATGCATGTCATCTACAACGCAATTTAGATGCCACGCTCATGGTGCGCTTGCGTCCAGTTCCCTAGCTTGATATACACCAAAATTGGTATTAAGCGACGTGACTGTATGACGAACATAAATGACGGGTCCTAACATGCAAAACATGACATGTAAATTATGTAACGCATAATTTGCTCCTTCCTGGCTGCTTCGCATTACATCGATTCCCACAGTCCGTGGGATCTGCCGGCTTTTTTTTCTGTCTTTTTTTCTCTCTCTCTATTTCTATTTATTTATATTTCTCCCATTTTTCTCTTTTTTCTGTCTTTCTATTTCTCGCCTGCTTCCTCTTTTTTTTTCTGTGTTTATCCGTGGTTTTGCCGTCGCCGGGCCAAGCGACGATAGTATACGACAGCCCGGGCCCGTGAAGTTCTCCACACTTGATATTGTAACGGGCTGAAGCGGACGAAGAGGATTGAAAAGAAGACGACGTTGATAGAGCTCTGCGAGCGCTGGGCGCCTCTTTGTCAGATGCTGAACTTATTCTGTGTGTAGAGAGTGGGAATATATTTTCCCCGTAACATCTTTGGTGCAAGGTGCTGGGTATTCTGCTCACACAAGGCGAAGCTTCGCAGCGGGCGCCTAGTTGCCTTTTCAATGGCGACGGAAGTCAACAATGCAGCCCTATCATCTGCTACTGTGCGCTCTCCAACCGGCCCGTCAACTCTCATCTTGGAGCCCCCGAGAGACCCAGGTACCTTTTCGGGTACCGATGGCGTGGAGTGGAAGACTGGCTAAAGACATACGAGCGTGTGGGCGTACGTATGTGATGGGACCCAACGCTCATGCTGGCCAATGTGATTTTCTACCTAAGAGACACCGCGAAGGTCGGGTATGAAACGCACGAGGAGGAGCTTACCAGCTGCAATTTGTGCAAGCAAAGCCTTCGGGAGCTGTTTGGCAGGCCTGTGGTACGTCAGCGTGCCGCCCAAAAAGAGCTCGCGTCTCGTGTTCAGTCATGCACAGAGTGCTACCTCACATACATTCAGGACGTGCTCGCTTTGTGCCGCAAGGTGGATCCGCAGATGTCTGAAGCCGATAAGGTGGCCCATGTCATCAAGGGTATAGCTGATGATGGCTTTCACCTTCTTGTATTCAAGAACTCATCTACTGTGCAAGACATAATTTCTGAATGCCGGCGCTTTGAGGAAGCCAAGAGCCGCCGTGTTCTCCATCAATTTGCACGCCTACCTAATACCGCTGCTACATCCACCTGCGAAGACCCGCGACTGCCTTCTACGGAAAGTTCCAGTGATGCTGTCCGCATTGTCCGCCGGGAAATAAAAGCCACGGCTCCACTCACGTTAACAGCCGTCAACTCTGACAACTATCACGCCAACGTCTCCCTCATTCAGACCGTCGTGCGTCAGGAATTGGCCAACGTCGGCTTGAACAACCTCTGCGCTGTTCATCGACCAGACTGTGTCCCACCAAATCCGCCTGTCACTGTAACATCCAACCGACAATTTTCTGCTCCCCCCACGTTATCGCAACCCGGCGGAATGGCGCACACCAGACGACCGGCCAATATGTTTCAACTGCGGTCGTGTCGGCCATATTTCTGGTCACTGCCGTGCTTGGTCCAACTCGACACCATGGCCCTACCCTCCATCCCATCGCCTACCTGCCGGTAATTCCCGCTCATCGCCGCAAACAGACCCGCTAACGCCTGACGACACTTCTTTGCCTACTCGAACCAGGCACTCCCCTTCGCCGAAACGCCGTTTCTCCCGCTCGCCCCCCGTCGCGTCGATCGCCGTCCCCAAGCTTCTTCCGGCGCTGACCTTCGGAAAACTGACGGGAGCAGCTCCTAGAGGTGGTGCTGCAATAACGACCCGATGACAATATCCTCTACTGACCGTGCCCGCTCATCGGAACCTCATCAGTGTAGACGTGGCCGGTGTACCAGTTACGGCCCTAATTGACACTGGCGCGCACGTGTCTGTTATGAACCCTGACCTTAGATCACGCCTGAAGAAAGTCGATACACCTGCCCCAACTCCTGCGCTCCGAACTTCCGATGGTGGAACACCTGCTGTGATTGGTGTGTGTTCAGCTCGTGTGAGCATCGCCGGACACCACACATCGGTTATGTTTTACGTCCTGGAACATTGCCCTAACAACCTAATTTTGGGACTTGATTTCTTGTCAGAACATTCGGCTTTGATAGGCTGTTCTGCCGGTGTGGTGCAACTCGCTCACCTTCTGCTCTTGATCCTCCTGGTTGCCCTTCAAGCCGGCTCTGTTCCACATAACACATTCGCCTTCCGCAACGGACAGTTGTGTACATCCACGTCTCACCCGTACCACCGGTACCAGATGGTGACTATATAGTGTCCCCCCATTGTTGACGTCCTGCTTTCGCACAACGTTGCGTTTCCGCACACTGTCATTGCTATAACGGATAACGCATCATGTCTACCGCTAGTGAATTTTGGCCTGTGTACACAAGTTCTTCCTCGCGGAATTTCACTTGCGGAAATCATGCCGGCGGTAGACTGCCTTATTTCAACTCTAAGTTACGACAGAGCTTCTGGTGCAGAGAAAACTTCCCCTACTACTCCATCAGAACAAGGCGCCTTGACGAAGATGATTGCACTCGACTTACCGACCCAACATGCTGATGAACTGCGCGCTCTCCTTGCGTCATTTTGGGACATCGTCGACCATGGCGACCGCCCTCTCGGACAAACGTCAGTTGTCAAACGTCGGACTGACACAGGCGACGCGAGACCGATCCATCGGCGATCCTACCGCGTCTCCCATACTGAGCGACACATCATCCAACAAGTCGACAAAATGCTCTCTCGGAATATCATCGAGCCTTCCTGCAGTCCCTGGGCATCCCCTGTTGTCCTTGTTAAGAAGAAGGACAACAGTTGGCGATTTTGCGTTGATAATCAGCATCTAAACAAGATCACAAAAAAGGACGTCTATCAATTGCCACGCATTGACGATGCCCTCGATTGCCTTCACGGCGCGCAATATTTTTCTTCCATCGACCTACGCTGCGGGTACTGGCAAATTGCCGTGGACGACATGGACAGTGAGAAGACGGCTTTCATCACTCCCGACGGGCTTTACCAGTTTAAAGTGATGCAATTCGGTTTGTGCAACGCGCCCGCTACGTTTGAACGTATGATGGATGCCCTTCTGCATGGCTTCAAGTGGTCCATCTGCCTATACTACCTGGATGACGTCATTGTCTTTTCTCCATCCTTTGCGATGCACCTTGAAAGGCTATCGAAGATCTTATCTGTCTTCCGTAAAGCAAGCCTGCAGCTAAATTCGGCGAAGTGCCACTTTGGTCGTCGTGAGATTTCTGTGCTCGGGCATCTCGGTGATTCCTTCGGTGTTCGCCCTGATGAAGATAAAATACGGGCAGTCAAAGATTTTTCCTGTGCCAACTTGTTCCAAAGACGTTCGCAGTTTCTTTGACCTCTGGTCTTATTTCCGTCGCTTTGTCAAAAACTTTGCAGACGACGCACGCCCTCTCACTCAGGTCCTCGAGAAAGACGCTGCCTTCGTGTGGGGTCCTGAGCAAGCGGATGCATTCTCTAATCTAGTCCAAGTGCTTACTTCTCCACCTATTCTCGCCCACTTTGACGTCTCAGCACCCACAGAGGTCCGTACCGATGCAAGTGGCCATGGCATCGGTGCAGTCCTGGCCCAGAAACAACAGGGTCGGGAACGCGTTGTGGCGTATGCCAGCCGCCTTCTTTCTCATGCTGAGCGGAAGTACTCCATTACCGAACGCGAATGTCTGGCGCTCGTTTGGGCTGTCGGAAAATTTCGCCCCTATTTGTACGGCCGGCCACTGACAGTGATCACTGATCATCCTGCTTTGTTCTGGCTTTCGTCCCTGAAAGACCCTTTAGGCCGCCTTGCTCGTTGGGCGCTACGCCTTTAAGAATTCGACTACAACTCAGTCGTGTACAAAACCGGCCGCTTGCATCAAGATACCGACTGCTTGTCCCGATATCCTGTCGACCCACCAGACAGTTCTACGGCCACCCTATCTACCAACGTTCTCTCTTTGTCCGCTTTTAACGACATCGGATTCGAGCAACGGCGGAACACCTTCCTGCACAATATCATCCAAAGGCTGACATCGTCGATGTCCGACCATTCGATTCGAATGTTTGAGCTCCACGATGGTGTATTGTACCGTTGCAACATGCGTCCTGACGGCCCCGACAGACTACTCGTCGTTTCTCCTCACCTGCGTCAGACTGTTCTCGCCCGTCTTCACGATATGCCGACAGCCGGTCACCTTGGCGTGTCACGGACTTACGACAGAGTTCGCCGGCGCTTTTTCTGCCCTGGGTTGTACCGCGACGTCCGCCGTTATATTGCTGCCTGCGATCTTTGACAACGATGGAAAAAACCTACGACCCATCCTGCGGGACACCTTCAGCCACTCGACATACCATCAGAGCCATTTTACCGCGTAGGTGTTCATCTGCTCGGCCATTTTCCTACCTCGGCTGCAGGAAATAGGTGGATTGCAGTGGCAACCGATTATACAACCCGATACGCAATCACACGGGCTCTTCCAACTAGTTGTGCAACTGATGTCGCCGACTTTCTCCTAGAGAACTTCATCCTACCCCACGGCGCTCCTCGGCAGCTCCTCACCGACCGAGGCCGCTATTACTTTTCAAAAGTGGTTGACGACCTTCTACCATCCTGCGCAACTAAACACAAGCTTTCAACCACTTATCATCCGCAAACCAACGGTCTAACCGAGTGCCTTAATCGAACTCTTACTGACATGTTATCCATGTATGTCTCCGCCTACCATCGCGACGGGGGGCACTACGTTACTGTTTGTCACATTTGCCTATAATTCTCCTCGACACGATACCACTGGGTTCTCTCCAATTTTCGTGTTGTTCGGCCGCGACCCTACGCTACCTTTCGACACACTCCTGCCATCCAGCTTAAGTTTCACGTCGGAGTACGCTCGGGAAGCAACAACTAAGGCCCAGGAGGCGCGTCAAGTTGCTAGACGCCGACTTGCGGTCTCACGGGACAACCAGAGGCGCATGTATGACGCCCGACATCGTGACGTCCACTACACACCTGGTAGTCAGGTTCTCCTTTGGTCGCCCTCACGCCGCCTTGGACTTTCGGAGAAGTTACTTACACGCTATCCCGGCCCTTACCGCATCCTACGCCCAGTGACCGACGTCACCTACGAAATAGCCCCTAGTGACCCGACCGTCGTTAACCCTCGTACTGACGTCATACATGTTACGCGGCTCAAGCCATATTACTCGACTGCCTCTTGATTAGCACCGGGTCGGTGCTCCAGCCGCCCGGAAAGGCTGAAGAGGACGAAGAGGATTGAAAACAAGACGTCGTTGATAGAGCTCTGCGAGCGCTGGGCCCCCCTCTTGTCAGACGCTGAACTTATTCTGTGTGTCAAGAGTGGGAATATATTTTCCCCGTAACAATATCACCATCAAAGCGCTCGAAGAACAAGAGTAGAAGACTTCTTGGCGCGAGCGCATGCCGAATATGCTACACGTGGTTTTGCCAGCGTTACGCCAAGCTACAGGAGACAAAGACAGCATATGACAGCCCGGTCCCCTAAAGTGTTCCGAACATAAACTGGAATCACTATTTATTATCACTAGTCGAGAAATGAAACTCTTGCGAGTTCCCGGAAATAAAGAAAAATTTGTTCAGTGGGGCGCTAGGAGAATATTTTTTTTTACAGGAAAGCTGTAATAAGCTAATGTCTTGTGTATGTTTACCACGCAACATGAACACCTCTCATATTCGGCATATCCCGCCACGCAACACGGGTACGGCAATTATTAATCTAGATTCTGCAAAAAACGCAAAGCGCATGCGGGAAGCCCGATATGGATGATGCGGTAGAAAGAGACGCAAGTGCCATGCCGTCCAAATAGAAATCTTTCAAGTAACATACTCTAAATTCAGATGCGGTTTTCTCGACAGACATTCCTGATTTACTTGCCGAACGCGCGGTCGTCCATGTTCAGATATTTCGGGTCACATCTGTATCGTGTGCTATGCAATCTTCAGCAGTCACCCACCTCCGTAGAGTTGAATTTTTTTCGAGTTTTCCTTCGCAAATGCGAGGCTTCCTTAAAAGACACAAAAGGCACTCGTATTAGCTTTTTTGTGCTTTGTGTACAAATGTGTGGTTAACATTTTTTCCCAATCACAACTCCAAGTGTAATGCCATCAGTTTCTTCTAGCGAGAGACATAACAATAATACAGATTGATCAGCTTTAACCTTAGGGCACTAACTCGCTGACTAACATTTACACTCGTTGTTGGCGGTCCTGTATCGTGTTATTTGAACCGAACAATAGGTCTGAAATAATAGGCAGATGTCTCGTTAATCTTCGTTAGATTTAACAGCACTCTAGTAGTTGTTGCCATACGACAGACGTCGTAAATGAACGATGGCAAGCTGAAGCGAGTGTTTTTCTCCGTCAGCCGCATGTTTTAGTTGTCGTCAACGCTTCCACCAGCATCTCGGCTATTGTTATTTGTTCATGGCAGTAGCAATAGCATCCTCACATATTCTTAGAGATCGCTGTTCTTTAAACTAAGAACAAAGGTTTGAAGCCGAGAAGGCATGTACCTTTGTACTGTGATGTAAAAGAAAACAGTGCAGAGACACATCTTGAAGTATGCCGCCGTATGTGAAAACTAACCGACCCGCTAAACAGTGCTGAAGGATCGTTTAGGCCTACATCACGTCATTATGAATGATTGGACTGCTGAACCCCACACATATACATGATAAACATGCAGAACCCTGAGGATGATTCAAGCCACTTGAAATTGTCCTTTATGCACTACAATATTATGTAAACGTGAAATTTGCACACTGTGATGTTGGTTTGACTGCGCCCAGCTGTGGCTAGGTTGATGGCTTTGAGCTGCGGGAGCGATTCAGGTGACTTTATTGTGACTACGTTTAGCATTGCCATTATTGCGGTTAGTCTATCTTTATATGTCATACTCTGCTTTTCTCTCCTTCTATGTCTTCATTCTCTTTATTTTGCTCTTACTCTTTCTTTCTGTTACATGATTTCTTTTTGTACTTGCTCTTTCGCATTTCTCTATGTAATCCTTTCTCTCTATCTTTCACGCGTTTCAAGGGCTCCACTTTGCCAAGCTGAGTTTTCGTTTAACGCTCGCACCTGCTAGCTTAAGTAGTGGAGCTTGCCCAATCCCTGCGGCGCATACCCACCTGTGGAGTTTTATACGGTGGAGCACTAGTTATCGATAGCTTGAACAACGTCAAAACGTGATGTTCTATGCGAAGCGTAAATTGCTAAAATATGCTGTGTTAAGGGGGGGGATGCGAGTCGAAAAAACGCGTTTTTTTTCCAAAATTACGTATTTTTCGTTTTTTATTTCCTTTCACAAGTTTACTTTCTCTACTTTCACGACAAAAAAAACTTAAGATTCTATTTTTACTCGAAGTAGCTTCAAATCACTTTTAAAGAGCACAAGGTGGCTACTAAAAACTAAGAAGTGCTCATTGTCTAGAGTCCCCTGGAAATTGTCACGTGGCTGCTTGCCATGGAATTTAGCATGAGGGCTTCACTAAAGCCACATTCTCAAAATAACAACAATTTCCAAGCTCCCTAGATGGAATAAATCATGTCAAATGACAAATCTTTTCCGCATAGCTGCGCTTTCACTTATACCTTTAAAATGCGTTTTTCTCAAGATCCATTTTTGGGCAACTTCTTGAGTTTGTACATCATGTTTTCGGCACTTCTGATAGCTCGATGGAGATGAAATTTTGCCCACATATTTTTTAACATGTGAAGAGTGCAAGTAGCTCCTTTAAAACTCGCTATCGCCTGTATAGTTACTACGAACCTAAAGTAATCAATTAGTATGGGCTGAGGATTCTACGAATTCTCGCATTAAAATTTTTATTGACTACCAAAATGTTTATACGCACTCTCTTGATAGTTATTTGCATTCTAGAGTTCATGTGGAGCAATATGAGTTATTAATGGCTCAGAATCATACACATTTAGTGGCAAGAAAAGTGTCTACAAAAAGAACTATATTTTACACATTGTCATGGCACAAAACAAAAAACTGTAGAACTTACTATAAAAATAATTACATATTTGAAATCAGCATAAAAGCCTATATATATAGCAAAAATTTACATTGCCCTAGGCTGCAGATTAACGCAACTTTTTTTCAGAATCGCATCTCCCTTTAATCTCTATATCTCTGTGCTCTTCATTTAATTTCCGGATTATTTTTAGTTTATTCAGGTGTAAAAATCCTGCGTGTCAGAGAACGCCTCTCTGAGTTCGGATCATTGCTTCTCTGGTTAAAGAGGCGTGGGGAGAGTTGGTGTGCAACGACCCGGCAGCCGACAAAACAGTTCAGTGAAAATTCCGAGAAAATCATCCCGTACATTGTTGAAAGAACGCACATTTGGCGTAGCGATAGCTATGGGTAATTGATCCTTAGAATACACGGAGAAAGGAGCGACCAATGCTCCCTACAAGCTACCGTTTTACCCACGTCAACACTACCGTGCGTACCATCCATCGGTTATAACATGGACGCAGCCGACTATAGACGTCATTCGAAACAATGGACCTGGTGTGAATGTCTTCATTTGCAACAGGCAGTGATCTAGATGTGAGGGTAACAGCCTCCAGCAGTTCAGTGGAACAGGAGGTGATACTGCGAAAGGAGGGATCTCGCGCCCCACGTCAACGGCGCCGGGATTATCCGAGGCTAGTCGGTGTGGTGCTTGCATGAGAAAAATTACCGCAATTTTTACGGGAGAAGTACCGTTTACACGAGGCATTGACTGATCTTACTACTTAACGGCATTGGTCGCCTACCCTAGGAAGCCACAGCCTATATAGAGCCAAAGCTAGCGAACATTTGGAGGCAGCAAGTAAATATTGGGAGTTCAAACGAATATTGGACCAGCCTCATATTCGTTTAAACGGCCTCTCACGTCATACGGGCTTTCCGATTCAGCATTGTTTACAAGAGAACTTTCGATTTTTAAATTTTTTTAAAGATCACCTTCGCTTTATACGACTCTTTTTGAGGCCTCATGTTCTCACGTATAATTTTAGCCTAGTAACACAAACAGTAATTAAAACGTTACATTGAAGTTAAAGTGGTTAACTTTTCAATTCGTGCTGTCAGGCGGAAAATACACATCAAATGGGAGAAACGAAAGCTGTCATGTCAAATGGGAGAACGGAAGCTCTTCATACGAAGAACCCGTTGCAGCTTAGAGGTTTCGGAAAAGTAGCCTCTCGTAAAAGTTACGAATGAAATCTTTCAACGAAATTCAACTGGTTTTACTGTTGTATTTGGTTTAACCTTATTAAGCCACAATAATGACAAGATGCTGCTTTTTCGGTATGTCAAAGATGCGATGGGTTCTTTGCAGGAAGAACTTCCATTCTCCATTCGGCATAACCGTCTAACATCAATAATTAAAAAAAATGATTAATCTACTTTTCTTCATTACTTTGTCAAGTGATCTATTGAGCCCTCCTAAGGTGCCAGCCGCTACAGTAAAAGCAGTTCTGAAGATAGCAAGCAAACATCGCATTTTGCAGTTTTTTTTTTGGGGGGGGGGGAGGGGGGGGCTTTTGGACACAATATCCGTAAACACCTGGTATATCGCTATGTCACATCGACGGCAGAACCACGTAGCTCCATCTAGCGGTACTGGCAGCGGTGGTAGGTGTGCTCTGCCTCACCACAGTGATAGCAGAGCGGGCGGTTGTGAGGGGCACGAGCGTAGCTCTGGCCGGCAGGTGGGCGGTATGGCGTCGCTGGTGGTGGCGGCGGTGTCTGGCGGCGCAAATGCGGTGGTGCCGCCTCTTAACGTGGACGTGCAGGCGGAGCGTAGCGTCGGGCTGCATCAGCGTAGCTCATGGCTTGCGGCTGTGTATGTGGCGGTTCAGGGGTGCACATCGACTGCTGGATTTCTTCTCGAACGATGTCTGCGATCGAGTCCACTTGCGGCTGTGATGATGGTAAGAGTTTGAGCAGTTCCTCCCGTACGATCGCTCGAATCGTTGCGCGCAGGTCGTCGGAGCCGAGGGCATGAATACCTGGGTAGTCTTGCAGCATTCGGCGATTGTACTGGCAGGTTCGTATTTCCAGCGTCTTCTCGATCGCTGTTGCTTCCGAGAGGAATTCCTGGATGGTCTTCAGTGGGTTCCGCCTGAACCCACCGAAGAGTTCTTGCTTGACCCCTCGAATGAGAAAATGAACTTTTTTATCCCCGGGCATGTCGGGGCCAGCGTGGCGGAACAGTCGCGTCCTTTCTTCCGCGAAGATGGTAATATTTCCGTTCGGGAGTTGCACCCTCGCCTCCAGCAACGTCGCGGCCCTTTTATTTCGGATGACGCTCGTGAACGTCTGCAAGAATGTGCTTCGAAGGAGGTCCCAAGTCCGAAGAGTGGACTCTCAAGTCTCGAGCCACGTCGTAGCTGCTGCTTCCAGGTAGAACACATGTGGCGCAGCTTGTCCTCGGAGTTCGAGTTGTTAAACGTTGAGACGCTTTTAAATGCCTCAAGCCAGGTTTCAGGGTCTTCACATGGTGAACCACGGAACGTCGGTGGCTCCCTTGGCGGCTTCATCACTATCGCTGCCGGGGACACTGCGTCCGTCATCGTACCTGTTGTCGTGGTCGCCGTGGCTTTAGGCTTGTCCGGTAGAGATCCGTCTTGGGGGGTAGTCCTTCCAGACTGCGGCTGGCTCGACAGTTGCTGAGGGTGTCGTCTTCTTCACGACGTGGGCTGAGTTCACGGCTTGAGGGGGGACATACGGTACATGAACCGTTAACCACCTTCACTAGATACCACGTGGTCGTGAGGTTGACGAAGGCGGCAGTCGGTATGTCCAAGATGAAACTGCTTATTTAGCCGAACTTCTGGCCGGGAAACGGAAAGTCAGATTACAGCAATATACATTGGCACTGATAGCGGCGAACGTAGCGCCGGCCATCGATCAACTGAAGAGCGGTGAAGCGCGTCGGCTTTTATACGTGTGTCATCTAATATTCGAGGCTTATCAGTGGTTGTCGCGAAAGCTCTGGAATATAGCTGGAGTGTTCGCTTCTTGAGCGCAATGTTAACACAACAATCTACAATTATCGTGAAGCTTCTCGAGCAATGACGCGCCATTTGAACTGAGCATTGCTGACGGTATTTGTGGGCGAAAACCAAATACAGCTAAAGTGAAAATAAGACACACTCGTGGCAATGTAATTGAATCAGACCTTTCGCTTGGCCAGGCTGACACTCTCTGACAAGTTTTCGCATCATACAGGGACATTTTCCAGTAGTGGAGAGAGCCGGAAGTTTTCTCCATGTGGTGTTCCTTAATGTTCCCCTAAATCTAGGGACACATGCGTATAGAGCTTTGCCTCCATAGAAATACGGCCAGCGCGGTCGGGATTTAATCCCCCAACCTTTGTTTCAGGTGCCGAGCACGCATTGCGGTTTGGGGGGAAATGCAGAGTACAATGTGTACATCAATTTAATTGCAAGAACGTGAGGTAGCCAAACCTAATATGTGGTCGGCTACTACACGACGTGTCTTAGTATCATAGTGTTGTTGGTCATGTCAAACCTCAGAATACATTGTGATTGCCAGACCCATACCTTTCTTTCTCTTTTCGTGTGACCGTCCCATTGCAATGTAACTGCTGGATTGCGCAAAGCGTGCCCGAATGAATGGGATCCATGCAGATAACGCTGGAACCTTGCGATTAGATTACGTGCTCAACGCGAACATCGGTGTTAGTTCTGAAACTTGCGCGGCCGCTAGCGATAACGCTGGAACTTACGGTGCTACACGTATAAAAGCCGACGCGCTTCACCGTTTGTCTGTTTTTCGATGACGGACGCTCTGTGCCCCGATATCAATGAACAGCGTTCATTGCTTGCTGTAACTTGAGTTTGCGATTCGCGGCAACAAGTTCGGCCAAATGAAGAGTTTCACCTTGAAGACGGCGACTGCTGCCTTCGTCAACGTGACGACCACGTGACATCTGGAGGAGGTGCTGGGTATTCATGGCTGAAGTTTGTCACCATTAACTTCGCTTTCCCATAAGACGTCTTGGCTATGCCTCTTGCAACGTATATCTGACGGCTCAGGAGCAGGTATCGGTCGCCCTCGATGACGCCTTCAAAGCCTGTGGGTGTTCCGGTGTCGACGGAAATGATGACGCTAGAGTAATGCCGAATGGTGACTGGATCCTCCAGGATATTGCGTGCGTGATTCCCTGGCATCGTGGGGGTCGGCAGCGTGTTTTCTGACTTTAGTGCTATTTACTCAGACCTCAGATCGATGACAGCGCCGTGTTGCCTTAGAAAGTCTGTCCCAAGTATAACACCCCTGAATAAATGTAGGATTAAAAAGCTCGTGAGATAAATCTGGTTATTGATTGTGAATCTCGCTGTGCAGACTCAAGCCGCCGTTATTAGATAACATCCAGCGGTCCGGATTTCAGGGCCTTCCCAAGCAGTCCTAACTTCCTTCCTTCCTAACTTCCTAACAGTGTCGAAGAATTTCTCTCAGAAGCGACGACTATCGAGAAGAGCCTGGAGATGCGCAACCGGCACTATACAACCGTCGTTCCACGCCGCCCGGTATCGATATCCAAGGGCTCTGCTCCGCCGACCTGCGTGAAATGATCAGAGCAATCGTGCAGGAAAAGCTGCGAAAATTACTGCCTCAATCGAAGCGGCAAGTGAATTCCATTGCTGAAGTGGTGCGCCATAATATCCAGCTATCCCTGGGCGTTCCTCAGGTAACAGAGCACCAGCCGCAGGCTATGAGCTACGCTGGCGCTGTCAGCCGCCCCGTTCACCCTCCCCTCTCTCGTCGAGACGCCATTCCGCCGCAGTACCGCCGCCATACACCACCGCCGACGTCATAAAGTCCGCCAGCCGGCCAGCGATTGTATTGTATACGACAACGTGGACTTTGTGAAAAACTTTTTCGGTGATACTTGGCGTCATACAGAGTGTTCCGACGTCTAGGCGCTCTAGACTACGACGTTGTCCCGGACGGCATTACGAACTCTCAACGGCACCGTGCGTGACCTGAAGTCTTCCATGTCGTGCGCCTCAAGCCGCACTACACAGGTTAGCGAACCTGAGTACTGTACTTTTTGTTCTTTCTTGCTTGCATTTATTCTTGATTTCACTTTCTTGCTTTATTATTGTACTAATATGTTTCGTTATAGCATCGGGACGACACCTTTTTCAGAGGGGGCAATACCATGCCCATTTCTTTCTTTCCATTTTTGTGTTACCGCCCCATTGAAATGTAACTGCTGCCTTGCGCAAAGCGCGCCCAAATGAGTGGGAACCACGTAGATAATCTTAGAGCCTTCCCATCAGATTACGTGCTCAATGCGAACATCGGAGTTAGTTCTGGAACTTATGCGGCCCCTCTGTGCGGACGCTCTGTGCGCCGATATCAGTGTACAGCGTGCATTGCTTTCTGTAATTTGAGTTTCCGTTTCACAGCCACAAATTCGGCCAAAGAAAGTGTTTCACCTTGAAGAAGCCCACTGCTGCCTTCGTCAACGTCATGACCACGTGACGTTATCACGTCTACTAGATGTTTTATTTTCATTCTCGTTTTTTTTTCTTAAAAACTCTCAATGGGCAAAGAGGTGTCTAGGTGAGTGGAATCAAAAATACGCGACACATTCATTAATTAATTTATTTTAATAGCCTAAAGGCCGTATTAGAATACATACATTTCATGAGGAGTATATATAGAAAAGGAAATACGAACAAAAAATAAATTGGAAACTGGCAAGAAACTGAATTCCAGGTCACGAATGTGCTATGGATGCAGGGCAGGCGTGTATGAGGAGTTTTTAAGCAAGGCCGTAAAAGCTACTGCGCTCTAGATAATCGGTTATCAAATACGCATTGATTCTGTGGAACTCAGAATATCACAGATAATTCCTGCCCATGGTCGTAAGTTCGGTAAGGTTTATGAAGGGAAAAAAGTAAGGCAGCTTCGCACTAATGGTCCGATGCCTGAAGGAAGTGCGGAGCCGGACAGCCTTCTTTGCTTCTCTTCCGTTCATTCTTTCTTTCCTCCGCTCTTTGTTTCTCTTCCTCTTTGCCAATTTTTCTGTCTGTTTTCTCCGTTAATTTATATTTATTTCTAATTTTTTTCCATTTTTCTCTTCCCTTTTTTGTCTTTCTATTTCTCACTTGCTTCCTCTTCTATGTTAATTCGTCGTTTTGCCTGCGTTGCGCCAAGTGAGGACAGAATAGGGCGGTCCAGGCCCCTGAAGTTCTCTGAACATGATATCATCATCGATGCGCTCGAAGAACAAGAAGAAGAAGACTTCTCCATGACTCGAGCCCACACTGAATATGATACAGATAAAAATGCTATAGATGGTTTTGCAAGCGTTACGTCAAGCTGCATGAGACTTGGACAGCATACGACAGCGCGGACCACTCAAATAATCGGCATATAAACTGGAATCCCTTTGTTTTTAGAACAAGTCGAGGAATGAACATCTTGCTGCTTACCCGGAATGAAAGGAAACTGTTGAGTGGGGCTCTAGGCGAATGTTTTCTTTTTTTTTTACTTGGGAATTGTACTAGGCTAATGTCTTGTGTATGCTTACCATGCTACTAAAACACCTCTCGTATTCGGCATATTCTACCGCTCACCATGGGTCCAATAAATATGAAGAAGGGAACAGATGGGCGACAATAATCAATCAAGGCTCTACACAAAATGCAAAACGCATTCTGGAAACCAGGTCTGGGGAATGCGGGAACAACAGACTCAAGTGCCGTGTCGTCGAAATAGAAATCTTTATAGATGAGAAATAGAAATACAATTTAAATGGGGTTTTCTCAACAGACATTTTTGATTTCCTTGCCCAAGGCGCGGTCGCCCATGCTCCGATATTTCGTGCCATATCTGTGTCGTGGGCTATGCAATCTTCAGTGATCACCCACTGGCTTGGAATGGCTTGGAATTTTCCTTCGCAACTCTGAGGCTTCCTTAAAAAACACAAAAGGCGCTCGTAATAGCTTTTTTGGCTTTGTGTACAGACGTGGCATTACAAATTTTTCTCACTCACAACTCCAAGAGTAACGTCATCACTCCCTTGTCGTGAGGGAAATAACAATAATACAGATTGATCAGCTTTAACTTCAGTACACTAACTCGCTGACTCGTTTTGAGCGCTCCTGCAGCGTGGTATTCGACCCGAGCGATATGTCTGAAATAATAGGCAGATATCTCGTTTGTCTTCCTTAGATTTAACAACCCTCCACTAGTTGTTGTTATATGACAGACGTCATAAAAGAACGATGGCCAGTTGAAGCGAATGTTTTTCTCCGTCAGCCGCATATTTTAGTCGTCGTCAACGCTTGCTCCAGCATCTCGGCTATTGTCTTGTGTTGATGGCAGGAAGAATACCTTCACAATATATTCTTAGAGATCGCTGTTCCTTAAACTAACAAAGGTCTGAAGCCTAGATGGCATATATCTCTGTACTGATATGAAAAAAAAATCGGCAGAGACAGATCTTGAACTATGCCACCTTAAGTGAAAATTAACCGAACTGCTAAACAAGGACAATTGAAATCACGCCATTATGAATGATTCAACTGCAGAACGCCCCACAAGATAGATAACAAACATACAAAATCGTGGGGGCGCTTCTGGCGACTTGGAATTGTCGTTTATGCAATAAATATTATGTAACTGTGAAATTTGCACAGTGTTCTGTCGGGTTGACTGCGCCCAGTAGTTCCTTGGTTCATCGCTTTGAGCTGCGGGAGCAATTCAGGTGACATTAGCATTGTTACTACGTCAGCGTCTCCAGTACGGTGGTTAATTTCTCTTTCTATGCCACACTGTGCTTTTCTGTCTTTTTTATGTTTTTATTCCCTTTATTTTCTCTTTCTCTTTATTTTTATTACTTGCTTTCTTCTTGTACTTTGTCTTAATATTCGATCTATTTCTTTCTCTCGATCTTTCAAGCGTTTAAAGATCACACTTCGCCAAGCAGAGTGTTTGTTTAAGGCTTGCACCTGTTAGACTAAGTACTGGAGCTTGTCCAATCCCTGTGCCGCATACCCACCTCCGGAATTCAATACGACGGAGCACAAGTTACCGTTAGCTTAAACTTTGTCAAAATATGATGTCACATGCAAAGCGTAAATTGCTAAAATATACTTTGTTAACCCTTTGTCGGTCGTCCTATATTTTTGACATGGTAATATAAAAACCGGCTGTGCTTTAATGATATGAACTAGAAAGAAATAGTATGAAACAAATTTCATCAAAAACAAGCCAGTAGTTTACTGAAAAAAAGTGGGACATATATGTCCCACTGACTCATGAGAGTGTTTTCAAAAAGTGGGAAAACACTGTCCCACTGCCTCATGAAGGCACCATCTCGCGAATGCATCAACGGGAATTTTGCGATGAAACGGCCGAAGCAAGTGGCACAGAGTATCACTTCTAAAGTTGTGAAGAGAAAAGTTGTGCGGACCTCATTTGAGCAGGAGAACGCCGCCTGCAGTTGCGTCTCTTGAGCCTTCAAAGCGCTGTGGTATGTCCCTGTAAAGCTTACTTCACCGCATGCATCGACCACTTTTTTTTTTGTCCATTTGGCTGTCCTAGCTTTTGCTGTTGAAATTTTCGAGTACAGATGTTATCCCTGAACATGTGGCTACATTTCAGGAGGTATATAATATCGAGAAAAATATTTACACGCATTAATATCCGCAATTGCGCTGCGCGATTAGCGGGATAATTTTGAAGGGGATTGTTCCGATGCATTTATTGGTCAAGTTATTTCGCAAATTTACAAAACACGTCATGACTAGAAGCTAAGATCGTCTCTCTCAAAAACCAGAAAAGGAGACTATTATCCGGTATTTTGATTGGTAGGTTCTATGTATCTCAAAAAAGAGGAAAATTCAGAAGCGATCATAAAAAATTGACCGAAATTCAACGCTATTGTAACACTACATCCGTCCTTCGAAAGCGTGGTAAAAGAATTTTTTTCGAGATTACGATGACTTAGGTAAGATATGAGTGACTTAATGTTGCGCTAATTGCAACGGGTGATGTGGGAGAAATTTTTTTCTGTAGCCCAAAAAGTGGGACGTATGTGTCCCACTGCCGCACAAAGGGTTAATCCCTGTCTTTGTTTCCTCTTAATGCAGTCGTCTAAATACTTCGAGTTTCGCTGAATGTAAAAAATCCCGCTGTCAGCGAACAAGTCTGCGTGTTCGGGTCATTGCTTCTCTGTTTATGGAAGAGTGGTGAGAGTCGGTGTGCAACGACCCCGAAAGCGGGCGAAAAGGTTCAGCGAAAAATATCGCGAAATCTACCCGTACATTGATGAAAGAACGCATGTTTGTCGTGGCGATGGCTATGAGTACTCGTTCTTTAAAATACATGGAGGAAAGAACGACCGACGCTCGAAACAAGCTGCCGTTTTCCCTACGTCAAAACCACCGTGCGTAGTCATGCTCGGTTATACCTATGACTAAGCCGCCTATAGACGTCATTCGTAACAATGGACCTGCTTTGAATGTCCTCATTTACAACAGGCAGTGATCTAGATGTGAGGGTAACTGCCGCCAGCAGTTCAGTGAAACAGGAGGTGATACCACTAAAGTGGTATATCGCTCCACATGTCAGCAGCGCCGGCTTTATCTGACGCTAGTCCGTGCTGTGCTTCAATTAGAAAAAAAATGCCACAATTTCCTCCGGGAGAAGTACAGTTTATACGAACTGCTCTTACCACTTACCGGCATTGCAGGCCTACCCAAGCAAGCCACTACCTACAACAAGCCAAAGCCAGCCAACATTTAGTGGCAGCAAGTAAATAATAGGAGTTCTAGCGAATATTGGACCCGTCTCATATTCTTTTAATCGGCCGCTCACGTCGTACGGGTTTGGCAATTCAGCATTGTTTAAAAAAGAACTTTCGAGTTTTAATTTTTTTTTCGAGATCACCCTCGTTGTTTTATATAACTCTTTATGAAGCGTTATGTTCACAAGTATAGTTTTTAGCACAAAAACACACTCACACAGGTGATTTCTCACGTAAAAATCACTTCAACAGATTTGAAAGAGTATAGACAAACAGTAATTAAAACAGTAAATTAAAGTTAGATTGATTAACTTTTTAATTAGCGGAGTCAGGCAGTTATGTCAAGTCGGATAATTGAAGGTCTTCATACGAATAACCCGTTGCCGCATATAGGTTTCGGAGAAGCAGCCTCTCGTAAAAATTACGAATAAAAAATTTTCAACCAAAGTCAACGGGTTTTACTGTTAAATTTGGTTGAATCTTATTAAGCCACAATAATTACAAGATGCCGCTGTTTTTGTATCTCAAAGATACGATGGGTTCTTCGCATGAAGAACTTTGATTCTCCTTTAGACATAGCCGCCTAACTTCAATAATTACTTTGTCAAATGATGCCTTTAACCCTCCTAATGTGACAGCCGCTACAGAAAGAGTAATTCTGAGTGCAGCGAGCAAAGATCGCATTTTACTGATTTTGGGGGGCTTTTACACACAACATCTTGTGTGTAAACATCTGGCATATCGCTATGGCACGCAAGACATTGCGTTGGTCAGCTCGTTTCACCACGTTGGTTATGCTTGGTTCTGCTTGATTACTCAATCACTATCCACGATGTACGACGAGTGTATTGGTCTACGTCACTCTCGGATAGTATTCACCATCTTACTGCCTCCGGATCTGCGCGGATACGCGTGCAGTGGGTGCCTCGGTCCGCTTTGTCGGACATTGTGAATGCTGATTTGGCAACTGACCCACAAGTTACACCGCACCCGCTACCGCATTTTCCTTAGGACGCTCAAGGACAGTTGCTCCGGGAAAACGAAAGCCTCCAACGTACCACACGAGCTCTAATACCTCCGTGTGGGTCAGACCTCCCTGTTGGTTTAACCCGTCGAGAGTAGGTTACGTTGCGGAGGCTTCGTGTTCGGGTTGCGCTTACCCCATTCGTTACCCCCCCTTTCGGCGTATAAGTACCGCGGCCCGTATGGTACATCATGCCCATTTTGCGGTGCCCCAATCCGCGATGCAAATGACACACTTATTGCGGACATGCACAGGTCTACAATTAAGCCGTCGTCGTCACCTCCGTACAACAGTCCTCAGTCCTGGCCGACCACCCGATCTTGACCGCTGGATTCGTGGACCTCACCATGGCTCATTACTTGACTTTACACACGAAGCAAATTTGAATGTGTATTTTTGAATCAAAAATAATTATGCATAAGGGCAAGCTTTCGAAAAAGATCACATGGAATCGGCAAGTATCTCTCCGTGACTTTTCATTTGAGCTGATTGCGAGCTGCGCGTCCCTAGTACCCATTTACGTTTGCCCTATGGATTGATCAAACAACTACAGTTTGATTCCATTTAAGAGAATGACTTTTTTCAGACCCTTTTCTAACTGATTTTTAGGAGCCAAGCTCCTTAGACTCGCACGATGTCCATTGTCACCGTCGTCGTTGTACGTCCCCGTGGGAACAGCTGCGGCGCGCTCCGAAACCCTTTCTCAGCAAGCGTATTGATCAAGGTCATGACGTTGTGCGCAGAACCGGTCGTAGGCGCACGCAGCGCGCATACCGACCGCACGCAGGTGTTGCGCCCGCGCCGCGCTGCTCGTACCTAGAGTGCCCATACATGCCGTGTACAGCGCGCTGCATTGCTCACAAGGAGCTCCTACTTAGACCGTGCCGCGCTAGTTCATAGATCAATAACGCTACATTAAGTAAAATAAAATGACTTAGACTGGCTTCCAAGGAGGTTCGCTCCATCATCAGCATTCACTTCGCGGATCTGCAGTAGTTTTTTTTTTCTGCCCGTGGCGGTGTGTAATGAGTTCCGTTTACTGCGCACGGCACGTAGACAAAGTGAAAAAAAAACGATTTCAGCATGTGCTGAAAAATGTCGTAGCAAAATGTTGCACAAAAAGTTATCAATTTCCTACCGGAATGCATGTGCTAAAGGGAAGCAGCGGTGTAGTAAGTACCACATATTACATGCTGGCAAATGTACACATTCTTAACTAGACAGCGAAGCTTGCGCGGTGGTGGTCTGATGGTTATGGTGCTCGACCGCTGACACGATGGTCGTGGGATCGAATCTCGGCCGCGGGGGCGGCATTTCGATGAAGGCTAAATGCTGGGGACCGGTATGCGTAGATTTTGGCGCGCGCCAAAGAACCGCTGGTGGTCGAAATTTCCGGAACCTTTCTCTCCGGCGTCCCTTATAATCCTATCGTGGTTTTGGGACCTCAAACCACAGCAATAATTTTTATTGGACAGCTTATCTTAAACGCATACACGTAGTACCGATTTAACAACATGACAGACATAACTTTACCACTTGTTATTGTTTTAAGCATTATCGTTAATTCCCAGGATGTGATTTGCATTAGACTAGCCGGACGTGATACCAATGCCAAAATGCCTTTAAGTCCATGCTATTGCTATTCTTCGCGAATTTCCGTAGTCTGTGCGTCCTACAATTCTTGCTGCGTCACGTTTGAATATGCTGGCATTTCTGGCAGTCAAGCATAATTCACTGTTTGCAGCAACTCTACTCCTCCAGTATGTCATATTCATGCGTGAACGCGAAAATGTAAGATGACTAACAGAGAAAAATATTTGTTAGGTACTATGTGTAAGCTGAAAAAATTACTTATAACGCTAATTTGTTTTTTTATGATAATCATTTCGTACCGTACTTTTTACCAGCATCGGTAGGCGAAATCAGTCAGCTCCTTTGCCTTGGTGTCAATCTGTTGCTATAAACGGTCGCTGGTTTTCTGGCCAGCACATTACATGGCTTGTTCAGGTGTAATACTTCTAGATAATGTCACCTAGAATATAAACCACCCAGTTCTGATTTCTCCCACGTTCAGCTGTCTTCAGATTTCCTAATATTAACCTTATCATTTTCCGGCTAAGGAGCTAAGGGAACGCACGGGCGGCAAACGCCAGATGAAATTATGCACAACACTTCAAGCCCATGCGGCAAGCCATGGAAGACGGAGCAGGCCGCGATACAGAGAATGCAGCAAAACGACGCATGTACCACGCTGCCTAAACACAAATAATTAATGTAGCATACACGAAATTCAAGGGGGGTTTTCTCGACAGGCATTGCTGATTTACTTGCGGAGCATGTGGTCTGCCGTGGTCCGAAATTTGGTCAGTTATTTGCGGTATGCTATGCAAGCTTCGCTAATAACCCACCTTCACGTAGTTGAATGGCTATTCTTCTTCGCAACTTCGAGTTTAAACCCAAAAAGGCATTCGTATTAGTTTTTTTTTGGCTTTGTATACAGATGTGTCATTACCCATTTTTTCACCTGCAATTTCAAATTTGACGCCTTCAGGACCTTCTCACGAGAGAAATTACAATGATACAGATTGCTCAGCTTTAACCTTAAGATACTTACTCGAAGACTCGTATTTGCACTCGTTGTGAGCGCGTCTGTAGCGAGTGATGTAACCCGAGAAATAGATCTGAAACAATGGGCAGATGTCTGCGTAACCTTCTTTAGATTTAACGGCCCTCTACTAGTTGTTGCACTATGAGAGACCCCATAAAGGAATGATGGCAATGTGAAGTCAATGATTTTCTCAATCAGCTGCACGTTTTAGTCGTGGTCAATGCTTCAACCAGCATTTCTGCTCTTGTCTTGTGTGGATGGCAGTGGCAATACTTTCCTATTATATTCTTAGCGATCGGTGCTCGTTAAATTAAGTACCAAGGTCTGAAGAACAGACGGCATACACCCTCTTACTGCGATAAAAAATGAAAAAAAGCGGCACAGATACACCTTGAAGTATGCCATGTACACTTAAAACTAACTGACCCACGAAGCAGTGCTTGGCGTTCATGGACATCACACCATTATGAATTATTGGACTGCAAAACACCACACACGATACAAAACAAACCTACGCAATTCTGAGAACGCTTCAGGGCACTGGAAATGGTCGTTTATGCAATAAAACGTAAAATTTGTATGCTGCGTCATTAGGTGGACTGCGCCCTTGGGTTAGGTTCATCGCTTTGAGCTGCGGGAGCAATGGACCTTTCCAGAAATCGCAGCGCCGCGCCTTCCCCTGGTGGATTGGTGCTGTGGCATTATGGGAGAGTGGACCGCCGGGCGGGCAGAGCAGACGCTTTCCCGGTTTCGCCTGCTTTCGTAGCGCGCCGTGAATGGTTTTGGATGGTGTAAGGTGCTGCTGTTGTGAAGAAATGGCTACTTCTGAGCGCTCCGACTTTCATGCACGCAAACTAGAATGTGTCGTTCTTCCCAAATAGCCAGAATCATCACTGAACATGCTGAAGAAGAAGGAAAGCGGCGGACAAACCTGTTCTGTTCTTGGATGTGATAACACGCGAAAGACACCGGATTTTTCGTTTCATTGCGCGGTGCTACTTCAGGACTTGAATTTTCGTGATGCTGCAGCTAAGTTTGACCCTTGTTAAGATGCTTGTGTTCTCATTCACTGTGATTACAGGGCTGGGACCTTACACATGAAGCATGCCGTGTAACTACGCGAATTTATAAAGCCTTAGATGCTCTGTTAAAAGCTCAGACTCGAAGGCGAAAGCCATCTTCTTATTAGTCTGTGTAATAATCCTGCTGCGCCAGTCCATGAGTGTCAGCAGGATTTTGTCTTGTGTGCTAACCCGTCTTACATCGCGGCTGGGGGGAGGGGGGAGAGCACTGGTGTAGCTTGTTTGGGCGGCAAGTGCTGGTGTGACTTGAGGGGGGCAAGTGCCGCTCTTGCAGCCCCCTGCCGACGCCCATGCCCGCCACCATTACACCACCCTTCGAAAGCTTGCTGCACCTAACGAGGTTTTGCACTGCCTCGAAGATCGAAGGTACCTCATGATTTTGCATTGCCTCCGTGATAAGACCACCTTTGACCAAACTAGGATGTTACGTGATGACGTGATCATGTGAAGTCACGTGACGTCTTAATGGCGTCACAATTTTTGGCGATCTTTGACGTGATATATGGTGTCATCATCACGTGATGATGAATTTTGGCATCACTCGACGCCACCGACGCGGGACGCCGATGGTCAAGTTTCACGTTTGATGAGGCATCTGTACAGTTTTCACCTAAAAACACAAAAGTTGACCGTTGGTGGCTTTGGCGTCCCGCGGCGGCGGCGTCAACAAGAGTGATGCAAAAATCACCACGTGATGGCGTCACCACATGACGTCGTCGTAACAGTGCAGATCATCAGAATGTGCGAGGTCATCATGACGTCTCATGATCACGACATCGTCGCTTTACTCGGCCTCCATGATCGGTGGGCCGATGACGGAGGCCTAGCAAAACCAGGTAGGGTGCTGAAAGTTTGGAATGCTTCCGGTCATAGAACCAGTGCAAAACCACGTTAGGTGCAGAAAACTTTCGCAAGGGTGCGGGACGGACCAGTATGTCGACTGCAGAAAAAGAAGACTGCTTTCGCCTTCAAGTCGTCTCGGGCGAATCCATAAGGAACCCTGCGAGTTTTTATTGCACTTTACGTAGTGTTTATTTTGCTGTTTGCTGCTTGAGTATGTTGAATCGGATTTGCTTGTTATTCAACATAAACCTAGAGGCGTGGCAATACGCCTGTGGCAAGACCTTGACTTGTTTTGTCTATTGCCCATTTGGTAAAAGCGACAGGAACAGCTGTATGTTTTTCGGCAGCCGAGGGGCATCTGCATCCAAACAACAAATCACTAAATGAGCATAATGAAACAAGGAAGCGCAAATAGTAAAATGGAATATTGTGTAAATTATGCACACGAACGCTCATTCTATTATATATTCCTGAACATTGTTAACTAGGGAGTCACGACCTTTTGCGCCATCAGGTCCAAAATTCTTGAGTTAATTTCCAACCAAGGTCGAGAAAACAGGCACAACACAGGGGCAGCATGTTTTACGTTGTTCGAAAACAAATACAGGGAAGTCAAATGTGCAGAATATTCTCGCTTCATGCAGTGCGACACTGTGTCGTGATTACGCGTTCTTCATCCCCACCCGACAGCACTCACTTGATGTCCGCTCTTTGGGCGTGTTGGTAGCTGGTTTTTACTACTCTCAGCGTCCCAAGTGCAAAGTTTCCAACTCGCAGCATCTGAAGCGCAGTTGGGCTCGAACCCATTTATAAGGGTGCGATTTTGACATCGATGCGCGAAGTGCCACGGTCCTGCGTATCACGCGGAAGCATATCACGAGCGATAGTGCCCAACGAAAAGTACTAATAATGTTTTATTGTCATGCTTACAATAAAAAAAAGCGAGGGAAGCTTCCGTTACTTGGAAATACGATCAAAAAAGCACATGGGACTCGCCGCGAAAGCCGTATAGGGTTTCCATTTCAATGGGCCTTTTCGCGGGTAGGTGACCATTTACCCGTGTCAATAATAAGTCACGGATACACACTGTTTGCTGGGTATTATTCATGTTGCTCTGGGTTTTGCCTCTTCAGTGAGTGTAGACTGAAGCAGGGTTATCACGTGCAATATTCATGCAACGACGCGCTAGTACGCCCGCACGCTGGAAACGAGGTGAGCCAACGCTTCCGCGAGCAGACGACACTCCGCCGGCGCTCCGGCTTCCCATAACGCTTTGCGGCCGCCGTAGGTGGCGCGCGGGAATTTCTGGAAAGGTCCATTAAGGTGACCTTAGCATTGTGACTATGTCAGCCTCTCTGGTACGGTGGTTACGGTGCTCGGTAGCTGTCGTGGGTGGGATCCCTACAGCGGCGGGCTCAGGACAACTTCACGAGCACTCGATGGTTGAAAATTTCAGAGCTCTCCACTAAGGCGTTCCTCTTAATCAAGTTGTGATTAGGGCACACATAATAAGAGATAACATTAACAGTGTGAAAACAAAAAATTCTAAATAAACTTCAAAGCCCTTCCAAATGTTTGTGAAGAGGCAAGACCAGCGAAGCTGGGGAAGCGTTCCGACGGTGAGGTGCCGCGCTTGCGCTTGATTTCATTCGTCGTTGGTGGCATTGGTTCGGCGCTGATGCACAAACTCGCCCTTCTGAGCGTGCCGACGTTCCTCGTACTGCCACTTCTATTCTATGGAACCTATGACAGGCGTACGACCCAAGGCGATTCTAAAGAGCAACTGAAAACTTTGCTAGCGCGATCCCTTACGTCACGATGTAATGGACAAGCGCCAGTAGTTGACAGGCCATATTAGAAAAAAACTGCGAGGTCTCATTATAGACGGCTACGCCAAGCGCAGCGCGCGTACCAGCGTGGACGCGCTTTGCTTCTTCATGCAACCAATAAGGAAAACCAGAGATCCTGTCCTCAAGAAACGCTCAAATTGCCATTGGTTCGCTAAGAAATGCTTCGCGTGTAAAATGCGGAGGTTTTCTTGAAACTGTGCTCTAAAAACGGGCTGGTGTCCACTTTACATTTTCAAACGCCTCCAACATCTTGGGAGCTTCCGTACAGATGATTTACTGTTGTACAGGTAAGTGCTCTTTTACGAAAAAGAAATACATTTGAAGAACAGTCATTTAGGGTAAGGTGGGGCAAAATGAGACAAAAATTTGAAAATAGTGAATATTTATTTTTATTTCACCCCTTACCCTTAAACGACAATGCAGAAACTTTCCTTTGGGTAGAAGGTATGTGCTACATAAATATGACCATGTTGCCACTGTTAAAAAGTTTATTTTAAAAAGAAATAAAAAAGGCACCAGATGTCTCATTTTGCCCCAACCTGCGGGGCAAAACGAGACAGTGTGAAAAAAAATTTAACCCTTCAGTTTTTGCAGTAGAAGCACTTGAAATTAAACGCCGTGGGCCCTCACGCAGCCTTCATGACCCCAGTCCTTGCACTCCACGCATTGAATCCAGACAGAATCCGGTGCTGTTTTGCTCCAAAACTCCTTGCAGATCAAACAACACCAGTCTTTCTTTGTGCTATTGTTGTATTTTGTTGACAGCTTGCCCTTCGTTGGATTATTCAACGATTTGACGCTAGATATAATCTGACGCATCTTCTTCGCTTCCTTTTGCCGTTTTGGTGCAGAACTACACGGGCGTTTCGTGGCTTTCAGCTTCGTCAGCCGGGCTTCGTGAGGCGATGAATTTAAAACTGTGCTAGATTAGAATTTTCTAGCACAAATTTGGTATGGAAGGAAAACTCGATGGCGAGACGTGTTTGTGAACGGCTTGACTGGAGATTCTTCTAAATTCGCGTTCGCCTCTTGAGAGCATCCTTGGGAACGCGGAAAAATCTCGATGCAGCACGAATGGAGTGGGTGTCCTGAACGGCAGTCACTGCTTTTTCACGTCGTTTTCCTCCCAGGAAGCTGTATATGATATTCTCTTGTGAGTCCAAACCTTCCTAAACAATGAAATATAATATATAATGAGTGTAAGTAAATAGTTCACCTAATGAGACACTCTCTAAGGCAATTCAATGCCTTTTTGTCGCGTTTTGCCCCCCTCACATGCCCAAATTCAAAAAAAATTTCCGCTTCGGCCCCGCGCACCAAGTTACCTGAAACTTTGGTGGTATGTAGCTAGTAGTATATAGTAAAAATATAAATACTTACGTTGTTGTACTGACGCCAGAGTAGCTTCATGCACGGATCCGAAAATTTGGCCGAGAAGAATTTGGCCCCTTTTTGACGGGTCACGAACACACTGACACCAGCCGCGTAATTTTTCCCAAGCGTACGCTGTGAGCAATCATCAACTTTTACACATAAAAAGGTGGACAACTACCAGCACCTCTCGCTGAAATATAGAAACAAAGAAAAGTGCTTTCTGTATTAGCTATAGAGGTCGGCAAAGCGAAAATGTCGCGTTTTGCCCCGTGTCTCATTTTGCCCCGCCTTACCCTACTACAAAGCATAGTTTCTCAGCCGCAGGACTCTTTCCGTGGTCCTTCAAAGGCTACAGAATAATCTCAATTCTGAGATGACCATGAGTGTATTAGTTAAACTAAGGAATGATTTCTTTGCACTATATCTCTAGGGCTTCGTCAATTTGGGTGTTGCCTTTTTGATGTGCAAATGAGCTTAGTATTACAATTACTGAACCACTGAAGATGACCAAGAAATGAACGTACGGGGCGAATTGGCGCCACTAACATCCACTTGTGATTTCTTCGTCTTCCTTCAGTCGTTCCATAACTGTTATGCTTTTGAGGCGGTACGTACAGTAGTCTTTGCACGACTTGTTTTTTTTTTTTATTTGTATCAACTAGGGGCTAAGAAAGAACAAGATATTTCGAGCTTTGGATGAATTGAACCTCCTCCATACTAAGTTTTTCTTCATTTAACGTCATTTCGGAGTGTACTGTTACATATTGTAACTTTACCGCAAGCACTACCACGTTCGACCTGTCATTCGACGTGCCGCTGCTGCGAACCACGTGAAAAGTATAATTTTTTTTTTGCCTCAAATGGATATCACCAAAAATGAAATAGCACGATATGTGGGGCCTGAGATTTCATTCTTTTCATGCCAAAACACTGGATAGATGAATTCAGGATAAGTAGATATTTCATTACAACCTAATTAGGGTTGCTTACTATAACACGCATAGGTTAACATATTATGGCATTATTTTTGTTGCAATAGAATATTGATTGCCTCGAAATTACGCTGTATAGATTTGATACATTTACATACAGTTCTTAATCGGTGTGGCCTGTAAGGGTTATACTAAGACACTAAACTGATTTCAACATATGGGTTCACCAACTAGCCCCATTCATTGGTTTGCTAACTTTTTTCCTGCCCTGCCCTGTTTGAGAAAACAATCACTCTATATTTGTATGGAAGGGGCACACTGGATGCGTGAGATACACTGTGAAGCCGGTTATTAGCCTTTATTGTTAAAAAAGGGATACGAGACAACAACCTGCTGCTTACGCAGCAAAAGAAAAAAATAATAATAATAACGGTGACCGTACCACAGCGGCGTGATAAAAAAAGTGCGAAATGATCGATGACACAAGTGCTGAGTCTCACAAAATGGATTAGCCTCGACGTCAGAAAATGTTGAGTAGTTGAGTGCATTAGCGGCTGTTTCCGCTTCGTGTAGGGGTAATCGACCTTTCTCCTTCAGCAACGCAAACGAAGTCCTAGACTAGAGTAGACTAGAGTGAACGCCTTTTACTTCGGTGAAATGAAGTTAGCTCATCACCATGCCTTAAACCTTCCACAGCGTAGTTTAACGCACAGTTGCTTAGATTTTTTAAAGAAAATTGTATCAAGAGCAATTGTTATAATCAGGCGCCTACCTGTAAATTATCACCTCAATTCTATGACCGGCCACAGCTAAGTATTACGACAACGTTCAGTCAGATATTAATACCGCTCTCTAGGACTGACGTTGCATGGAAGCTCCGCGTACTTGCTCGCGAATGCACCACGTCGCAGTGGAACGAGCCGCACTTCAAGCACGCACGGCTATATTCCCTGGATCTAACACTCAGCCTTCGAATTCCTCCAGGACTAAGCCGAGGTGGCGCTACCCTTTTGTGCATGCGTACGCGTTCCGCATAGGGATGGCCGACACCGCAGCATGTGACCACTGGGGCAGTGATAATTCTGCGTGAGTGCCCACTGTACTGTTAACAAAGGCAGTCGCTTTGCGACGCGCTTGTTAAGCTGGACGACCGAACTCTTTCGGAAGAACGAATCGTGCTGTGCAAGCGCTACAGCGCTTCCTGCGTTCAATTGGCCTCTCAGAACGGCTTTGATTTGAACGTCCTACGTGTGTGTCCATGTGTGTTGGTGTTTTTTTTCGTTTTTATTTTATAGATATATCTCTCTATGTCCTCTTTACAACCCCTATTACCCCTCCCCTGTACACGATAGCAAACTGGTTACTGTACCAGGTTAACCTCGCTCCGTTTTCCTTTTCATCTATTTCACTCTCTTGCAGGCAGCAGACAGTCGCTGCGTCGGTAAAGGTCGCTTAAGTCAATGCCATCGTTCAAACAAAGTACACTGTGACGTTTGTCATCCGCTGACGCAGGATAATTTACATGAAACCCGGAGGGTTCAGGAAGCTGCCAGTGGAAACTTTCCGAAACACATCTGTCTATTCAGCAGTCAGTCTGCTACCAAAGCGGATCAAGGGGGAAGGCATACCCGTCCATACGCTTTTAGTTCGTGCTGAAACAAGTACGAATGCGATGCGATTCTCAGGCTAAACAAAGGCATAATTTTAGCCGTAATGTCATCTGTTATTTTGCGGCACACCACGATATATGGGGCCAAGGTCTCCGGCGACGCAAAATAGCAAGATGAAAACATGGTCATGCTTTTTTTAATGATGAATAAGAGAAGTTGATGTCATTATAATGGCAACGGCTACTCCTTCTCGCTTAGCAGAGAAAATATATAGTAAAAATAAAAATAGGGCTCAAAATGTTATACAGTTAAACATAATATGTGCATATGCAGCACAATGCAACGCCACATCGAACTTCATCTAGGTAAAATAAGTTCGTATGTACGCAAGTAGTGACCCACAAGTTCAAATAGGCAAAATGAATCCACATGTACACTCCCCGACTCATTGTTTTGTGTGGCTAGGCACAAGCAACAGGAAAACACACCAAGGCATATAATTACACATAACATCAAACACACCATCACAATACTACACATTTGCTTTCAGTATTAAATGTACGCTAAGTTATTGAAGAAAATGTTGCTAAAGCAATTAGGACAGATAATGTCAACAAAGCGCTGAGTGCGGACACAAAGACTGTCCGCATGCTCAGCGCACTGAGTGCGCTGAGCATGCGGACAGTCTTTGTGGGCGAAAACCGAGTACAACAAGAATGAAAATAAGAAACGCACGTGGCAATATAAAACCATATCTCGAGGGTAGGACATACACATAGCCTATTCAAAGAGTCAATATTTATTTTGTCACTGGTATATTGACAAAATGCAATAGTAACATTTTCAACATTACGTTTTGGCTTCCCTTCTTATGTTGAAAGTCTGGCGATAGGAAATTTACCTTTGCTAAATTACAACGGATAACTGAAGTGATGACAATGTGCTGCAACTTACTGACAGTGGGCTGTAGCATGCGCACAATAGTGTTGAAATGCACAACTGCTTTTAGAGCTTCTCATACTCCACTATTTAACTACATGCGGTGCAAAAGTCCATGTAAGAACGGAATATAGAACTGATGATGATTCACACTTCTCTGTTCGGTGCTTCTTCAGCATGAAGATTATGTTGACACAAACTCTCCAATCCTTTTTTTGTTTCGATATGAAAACCATGTTACGCCTCCTACTTCAGTAAATCAAAGTGTCGGTCGGTCGAGTAACTACCTCGATAGAGCACAAGCGTCTGTTGTTCAGTTTTGCTATTGATGCCTAATCACTCCATGTCTCTGCAAAGCTCCGAATATGCAACTGGACTTTTTCCACAACCGCCCCGAAACATTAGCAGTAAATGAGTCTACAAGACTCCATAATTTATTACAAAGTAATATTTCAGTACGTATTTTTCCCCGGCTGATGGAAAATCTGAACCCGTCATAATCAGTGCTTTAGGACACTTCGCGCGCGTTTTCAGATAATTGATGATTGCTTGTGGGTCTCATTTCGTACGATCGAGGCGGGACAGGTGCGAAACAACTGACAACGCTGTTGGTCACACAAACATCGAGTGATGTTCTGAGTACGTCAAAATGTGGCTGCTTGAGCTGAACAAGGGTTGACGTGCTCGCCGCGTCGCGCCAACACGTTGTGCCACGCACGGCTTGAGCGCCGTCCGTGGATTGTAATGTCGACGCTGAACCTTGCTATCGCTGCTGATGGTTCAACTTTCTTAAGTGTACAGTCATTAATCAGTGCCCTTCTATGTGGAAAACAATTCGTTCAGTAGTTCCAGTAAATACACTTGAGAAGGGTTGCTCGTCCACTCGGCTGCTTGTATTAAGAAAGTGTTTTTCGCCATTCTGAAAAAGGCGGAGGATCGAATGTTTCCGTCGTGGTAGATACTAAATCAGCTTTCCAACAGGCACTGGTTATCGCTGCGATGTCGATGCCATAGAACTATGTAAAGCGACATTCATGCAAAAATTACACAATAGTTTGCGTCTCTTTTTCCCGTGGCGAGGTCGTACGTACCACTGGATTCGAATATTCTAATCCAAAACAGTTGTGCACAAGTGCACGAATATGTTAAAAGTTCATCGTATGAAACATTGGAACCGACCAATTTGTCCCAGGAAGCTCCCAATGAAACAACTTATTTATTTATTTATTTATTTGTACTGCAGGCCTATTTAGATGCATTTCGGAGAGGGCTTACAAAACACAGAACGCTTCGTTCCGACACAGAAGACAAAAAATAACGTTCAAATACAATGCAACGAGAACAACAAATGATAAAGATGAAGTGAAAGTTAAGGAAGTATGCATTTAAACATTTCATAGGGCATATTTGAACTCGGCAAATATGTTAAAGAGGAAATTTGCATGTAGCGATAAAATGTTATGGCACTTCGGGGAAGGGGTCACATCAAGAGAAAAAACCACACTGGCACATGCGCGCATGTCAATAGCGCACATGCGTGGTGCACTTCTTTTAACGGTTCTCTGAATACCACGCTCTTGCATTAGTAGCGTGCTGCACGAACAACTCAAAACAAGATTTCGAGAGCTACAAAACTGATGCAACCGATTCAGCACTGAGAGCATCAGCTAACTGGCAAATATACATTAAGGTAGCCGATAGCAGAAAAAAAAGTCACAGTTTCGCGGCAAGGGCGAAGCAATGAATGCGGTACCAAGAAATTGGACTGTCACACGAAGATCGACGAGCAGCTCGGTACTTGCATCTTCCCGCTGAAGCGCAAAGAAGGACGTTTGAAAAGGACGCGCAGGTGTACACAGGACAAGCGTGAACTAAGAACGATCACAGTTGTTACGCCTTTGTGTTTGAGCAACGCACTGCAAATGTCCAGAATGCAATACGCGACGCTCATAGATATTTATTCTTCGTTTAACGTGCGGCGCGCGGAGTGACCCCTCTGCGTCTCCCTGCCACGCGGTGGCGTCTGACACAAGGTGTGGGCGGTGTTCTTTATTTTTTTTTCTTTCGTTCCACATAGCGAGTGGGTACAGAAAGGGGCCCGTTTTTCGGGCTCAAGGGCAGTTTTCAAGTTGAAAGAAAATGTAGGAGCGTTGCGTAATAGAAAGCACGTTCAAGCTCCTGCGAGATCTGCATACCGCCAGCTGTAAATTGTGTTTATAACTAGCTTGCCGTTAGTATGCCGGCGCATGTATCCGCGGCCTGAGGGCGACGGCGATGGCAAAAATCAGCCGAGAGTGTCCATATAATTGATATCGCAATAAAAGTGAGTCTGTTGCAACAAGAGACAAAGCGAGCGCGGGTATCCTTTTGTGTATATTTCGCAGAAGGGTTGAAAGGCGGGCTAATTGGTATAGATTCATAGTGAAATATTGGCGGCTCAAACTAACGGGACACAGAAAGAGGGCCCAAACAAGCGCAGTTTTTTATACTGAAACTTGGATTTATTCACAGAATATACACCAGAAAAACGTGAAGGGAAAGGGAAATACAAGAGGGAAGGTTCCACCGTAATCAAGTGTCGTCTAGTCAGCGCAGACTCTATAAACGAGTCTGCGCTTATATTCCACACAACTTAACGGCCTACCGCTGCAACGCAGCCGGCGAATCGCGGCAGCGGCTGATTTCGTTCGCTCAAACCACGCCTGAGAGCAGCACGGTCGCGGCGCGCGAATGCGCTAGTCACGCGGCTTTTTTTGTATTTCGCGGGCTTTCTTTGCAGCTTGGAAAAAATGGTAAACGTGAGTCTTTCGTTATCGCAAATAGTGTAATGGGGGGTTTCTGAAGACGCTCTCAAGCTTTTCAAGTCCCATTTCTTGCCTAAAATCAATATTAATTAATTTAGTTAAATAATACTTATTAACAAATTGATTAATTATTCAACAAATAATTGCCTGTAGTGCACAAGGTGGCTGTAAGTAATATGCAACTGATTTCAATCGCCTGCCTCTAATATTGTATTTTGTAACCCTTGGCTAAAGAGATCTGGGACATCCGGTATACACATAGAGCACTTCAAAATTTTGCGGGAGCCCGAAATCCCCCTTCCAGCTATGCCAATTACGCAATTGCTTGTGATGTTTTGTGCAATATTGTATTATTTTATGCTGTTCTCATTTCAACACGTGAAACTTCCCTGAAGCACCATTTTGAAGCGGTCCTACGTATTGAATGTTAGGTGGTGCTCTCACGGTGCTCTCTTTCTTTCAGAATGCTAAGGCTCTTTTTTAACCATATTTGAAAACAGTGGTCGTGGCTGCGGTGCCCGAGTGCGCATTGCGATAAAGCTGACATTTTTCATTGTTTTGACACTATTTTAAAATGGATGATAGCTTTGACTATCATCCATTTGACTATCATCCAAGTCCTATTGCGATTGTTTTCTTGTTCTTCGATGATCATGCTGTATCACACAGTTTTCCATTTAGGTAGCGTTCCAAGCTGCTAGTTTCTTCATTAACAATGATGAGACATGTTTCTGCCCCAGAGATAAATGTATTAAGCAAAGCAAAACAGAAATTATGAGCATTTATTTTAAGCCTCAAGGTAAATGGCCTTAAATAACAACACCAAGAAGCGAATATGCAATGAAAGAAATGAAAAAAAACTAACGAAATTATTGTGATCAAAATTCAGAAATGACGTAAATGATAAATAAACAGATTGACTAACAATTGTGTGCCATCGCTTTTTTAATGAACTGTATTACCATAGTTTTAGTGAGAAAGAACCGGCATGTCACGCACCAGTGAAATGCTGTGCATTTATGCCATGTATTTGTAACATGCCTTCTTAAAGTAGACTAGTTCAGGGCCACTTAAAACACTACAAATGTGCTACTGGTTATTTCTGGCATGTCAAACACAACAAATCAGCATCCCTTGGCACGTGTCAATCATTATATTAAAAAAAGTTTTGTCTGGCTGGTAGATTCGAGCAAGGTATCTCCATCCTCGTGACAATTTCTCCGCTAGAGAAGTTCATACTATGGTATAGATTCACCATGGCGCCACCGACTGGTACCGGCCAGACGTCAATAGGAGGAATGTATTTGTCTTGTGTCCCACTTGGCCCTGGTGACATAAATCATATGAACATGCACTGTTTGCCTCAGGAAGCATTCCTTTTCTGTTTGCCTATCTGCAACAAAAGAATTTATGCCACATGTAGGTCTGCACTGGCATGAGGTGTCACCGAGTACTAGGAGTATTCAACAACTATAGGACAGAATGTTCACAGCCATATGTAACGTTCAATCAAAGCAACAACAAAAGCAAGGAGTGACTGCAAGTCTGTATAGTTCTCGATGAGAAAGAAAATGCTACAAGGGTCGACAGAGTGTATAATTGTGCGTCTTGTATTGCCCGAAAGCGCTGTACCATTCTAAAAAAAAAGAGCACCGTGAGAGCAACACCTTACTTCCAATACATAGGACCACTTCAAAATGGTGCTGCAGGGAAGTTTCACATGTTGAAATGAGAACAGCATAAAAGAATGCAATATTGCACAAAACATCATAAGCCATGGTGTAAGTGGCATAGCTTGAAGGGCGATTTCGAATGCCCTAAAAATTTTGAAGTGCTGTATGTGTATATAAACACATACACATACAAATGCATGTACAAACACAAACAGATGTAAAATAAGGCTGGATAACAACCACAAAAAATTCTGGCTATGACCCTGCATTGTGTGTATGTGTCTGTCATTCTGTGCTACCTTCACCACGACACTGTAGCAGTAACACACAACTCTCTGCTGCAGCAGGGCCTATTTCCTTGAATCGATGCAGGGACTGTGGGCAGTGCCATTACTAAACATGCACATGAAAAATGGAATAATGCCTGTTACAGATTTTTTTCCCAGAGCAGCAAAAGACTGGGACGGCCTTTCCCACGATGTCGCCACAATCACCTGCCCATCAAACTCCATGCCTAGCATTTCAAATGTCACTTCACATTGATCATTGTGACACTATCGATTGTATATTAACCCACCCTTATGTAATACCCTCTCCGGGTCTTTAAGGAAATAAAAATGAATGAATGAATGAATATATGAACAACACAGCACTGTAACTGGTTCCAAGGCTTGACAAGTTCTGGTGCCTGAGATAGGTTGCTTCTATAGATTAAGCTAACTTGGAAATCAAACGACGTGCTTTAGTAGCTTTAGAACTAAATGCATTTGAAATCTGATGCTGATGTGTGGAACATATGTCCTATGCGTTCAAGGAGATTCCTACACTACATCAGCACTCCCATATGTTCCTTTGCTCATGTGTAGTAGATGAAACTTACTGAACCTCGCCATATGTGAGCAGGCACACATAAATTGCAAAAGCTTATTCTGTGGCAACAATAATGTCAAAATTGTTCACGACAGAGCATTGACCTACCTGCATTTGGTCATTACTCAGGTTCACATCAGCATCGGCTGCATGCGGTCATCACCAGCTTCACCAGGACAGGAGCAGGCTGCAACAGTTTCTTTGTTAAAACATTGCCAAAGATTGGATCTGGTTTGTTGCTAATAAAGTCTGGTAGGACAGGCTTTGAGAGAAAGTTGTGTAATAAGGCTGTTGCAAGTCAACTCGGAGCTTAGGCCAAGCAGGCGTCGTCTCACGCAAACCTTACATTGAATAATAAATGGCTGAGACAAATACAGGTATATTTTTAACTTGCCTGACCAAGGCACTAACACATTATGCACTGATTAACGTATATGTTAGAAAATAACAGCAGGAAGATTAAAATATTTCACTAATAACACAAAACATCCCCATCAGCCGCATGCTATAGTGTGCCTTCGACAATTACCCATCTATGAAAATGTTTATAAATGTTATCTGTAATTTTGGAAGCCTCATGGTTCATGCGATTATTGCTCAATACACTTTTGCATGGATTCTATTGATTGAATGTTCACACCATGTACATTGATGAAAATTGTCGAGTTTTTGCACAGTTTCTGTGGTCTACATGTCTGTTTACATACAACAAAGCTCAGCATGTCAGTGTTGCACTGTGCTATGTCAGTGAATTTACACGGCAAGTTGGGCAAGTTGGTACATTAACATGTCCGGTTGAACATGCCGCGTGGCACAGATGAGCATACAAGAATTCGATGACACTCTGTTCTTCGTCTGTGTCAAGCTGGACGTCGAACCAAACAAGCCATGGAAGTGCCATATTATCTACCTTAGATGCAGGGTGGCTTATTTCTGTCTTTAGCCACATACACAATGTGCAACCATATTTATAGCATACTTTATTCACGTGAAAACTAAAATTTATGGTTCTCTAATACAGCCTGAGCTCTAGTTAGTGGGCACGACAATAATGCTGCTCTATGATACTCGTCAGTGTCATGGAAAACTGCAGCCCACCTTTCGCACCACCTGTACAGCACGAATAACCTATAAATGGTTTTGCATAAATTACTAGCACGTAAACACAGTGATGAGAACTTACTACGCACTGTTCAGCTGCAGAAGTTAGGAAACATGTAATACCACTCCAAAAAAGGCAGAGTTTGAGGGTAGGATGGAAGCTTCAAGAGAAAAAAATTCATGAACACGGGGTGCCAGGGACACCCTGTGTTCACGAATTTTCCAATACCGATGTCGCACGTAACTTCAATGCCCGAACGTACTTACAGTGCCGAAATAAACTGAAAATTCAGCTCATAATAATATCTAGGGTTTCACATCTTGAAACCACGCTATGATTATGAGAGATGCCGAGAGCGGAGGGCTCCAGAAATTTCGACCGTCTGGTTTTTTCGCACCGACAATGCAGAGAACACTGGCCTCAGGCAATTCGCCTCTATCGAAATATGACCGCCGCAGCCGAGATAGAACCCGCGACCTTTGGGTGAGCAGCGGTGCACCATAACCACTGCTCCACCGCGGCGGACTGATAATTCAGCTGTTCGTACGGCTAGTCAAATTAGTTCAACATGCATGAAGGATGCAATATGGGTCAAACCGACGGTACTAAATACAGTCTCGTGCTGCAGAAATTGCATTTTTAGCAATTCTACAACATTCGCCATAGCTGGAAAGACGATAAACAGTGTCCAAGAGTGCTATTCTAAACGCTTTCGCGGGTCACATTACTTAATGACGCACTAAATGCTCGCCTATAGAATAATGTCCCTTGAAACGCTTTATTTCTCCCACTGTACCGTTTCACGGGTTCATAGAACAACACGGTGGCCGAATAATATTTTTTTTCCTTTGGAGCTCGTGCAAAATAAAAGAATGTTGAACCTTCCGTTTCACTGCGTTACTCCAGGTAAGTTGAGAAGTGTAAATAGAATAATAATTGTTTGGCTTTAACATCTCAAAACCACGATATGATTATGTGGGACGCCGTCCTGGAGGCTCCGGAAATGTTGGCCATCTGGCGTTCTTTAACGTGCACTGACATCGGACAGAACACGGGCCTCTACCATTTCGCCTCCATCGAAATGCGACCGCCGCGGCCGGGATTGAACCCCCGACGTTCGGGTCAGCAGCCGAGCAACGTAACCGGTGCACTACCGCGGAGGACTTGACAAGTGTAAACTGCATGCATAAAATGCATGACAATGGTGCGCATGACAAAAATGTTGCCTCCTTTCGGCTAATTTTAGCGTAGAGAAGTGCGTGCGCGCAAGCGATAACTTTAAAGGGGCCCTGCAACACTTTTTCCAGTAGCCATGGAATTGATTCACTAAAGGAGCTCATTGCCTCACGAATTCACCACCGCAAAAATTTTTTAGAATCCGTCGAGTACGAGTGGAGTTACAAAGATTTGTCGCACGCTGCAATTGCATTGTGTCTTCTCTCGTCCCGACGACAGCGCTGGAAGCTAAGCAGGGAGGGATGGCACGGGGGGAAGAAAATACGTCACATGCGCCTCGTGACCTTGAGAACTTTTTCTCTTTCTTTTTCATCGAATACGCGGCTTCTCAGGACGATAGCGCGCGCGCGCGTAGACAAGTCGCGACCTCCCGCGGCGGCCCGAGTAACTACCGAGCGCGCCATGCTCAAATCAGCCAATGGCTGAGACAATGGCCGTGACGAGTGATTTTTGAGCTTGCAGCGTCATTTGTCGAGAGAAGAGAAAGCAACTTTTAGCTAACCTTGAGAATGAATTGTGATTTCGAGGCCGCGTGCTGCGCTATAATATTGGGGTCGCGTGTTCTCGGGAGCCTCGACTACCGATCGGCAGCGTTTTGTGACCATGCTAAAAAAGCATTGCAGGGCCCCTTTAAAAATTTACCGATTAGGCTCTCCACAAGCGTCGCGCGCGAGCACAATCCACACAACTACAACAGCATGCAGTACCAACACGTTAAGCGATTTACTTAGACGACAACGCATAAGAACAACTCAACGTACACCCGTCGGCAAAATAAGCCGGGACGCGCGAGCGGGGACCAATAGAGATAAAACAGCATCGCAGTGCCGTCTGACGTAACCTCGCAGTGCGCGTGCGCGTCCTTTCACGCTCGCAGCGATGTCTTTGTACGTGCTTTCGGCGGAATAGCCGAATAAACGCAGCGTTTGGAGGTAGGCGTGCTTTCTCTGTTCAATCTGTCACGCGCTCAGTTCGACGGGGGCAGAGTTGGCACGAAGCGCGCGCTGCTCACTTCACACGATTTATAAGATAACATATCTTGTCTCAGTGCCCAAACGGTGCCACATGTGCAGAATTAGTTCCCTTCTGTGCATGGTTTTCTTTTTTTAGGCGTACTGAAATGCGAACGAGGGCACCAAAAATCAACAGACGTCGAGCCGAAAATATGCTTCCCTCTACTAGCATGCGATTAGAAGACAAGGTCCGGCTGCTACGCGTGATCTGTCGATAAATGCGAAGCAAGCGGTGTACCGCTCACTGCCAACGTGCAACTGTCGAACTTAACGCGTGACGGACTGAACAAAGAAAGGGACCCCCTACCGCAAAACACTACATGTAATCAGCTAGCCTGCTGCAAGCTCGTAAAAAGACATAGCTACGAGCTTGAAAGGACGCACACGCGCACTGCAATGTCTCGTCACACGTTAAATGGCGCAGCGACGCAGTTTTATCTGATTCTGGTCGCCGCTCGCCTGTCCCGACTTATTTTGCCGACGGGTGTACGAAGCGCCACGATCAAAATCACGTACCTCTGGCAAGAAAGCACGCTACCGGCGTTCGCTGCATGCTGACCGCCGGTTTTCAAGCGATGCGCCGAGCAAGGAATGGCGGAGCTACCCGCGTCCGGCCGTCCACCGGTATCGCTCCCGAAGTGCCCGAGCGTCAAGGCGTTTTCCAGGGTCACAGAGCGCGTCATCGAGAAAGTATTGCAGCGCTGCTACTCACTGATGTGCGGTAACATTTGAAGGGGAAACAGCACGTCCGTCGATGACACTGAACAAAGGAGTCGCACATGTCGGAGTCGCACGGCCAGCATATGGCGACTGTTTGTCGGGTACCGCGGATAATATTCAGTGAAGAACTTGCGCTTACGTCAGTAACCGGAACACAAAAACACACAACGCGATGCAACGCAGTGATAATCACCCGCACAAACAAACTCGACACCACGAAGTACACATGAATCGCAAGGCGCCGCCATGTCTCAAGAAAGAAAGAAAAAAAACAGTGACAGGGCGATCGGAGCGCCGCCACCACCCCAGTTTCAGCTTCGGTATCGACTTAGCAACTGAAAAATGCCATGTACGTTGCTATAAATAGCTCAAACACGCGTGATAATGCTGCGATAAGCAAATGCACTGTGTGATATATTTGTCTCATCTATCCGTAATTGAAATTTGCCGCAAGTGATACAGATTCGGCGCAATTGTTTGTCAAGTTGTTCGGCTAAGGTCTCCCTGTGACCCTCAATATGATAATGCACATCATGCATTCACGAACGTTTTTTCGCGTACTTGCATCCGCAGCTTAATGAATGTTTCTATTAAGCCTAAACTGTAGTTTTAATACAAAAGCGAGTCTGCTGTGAACCATGTGGTTTATTACTTCTCGCTTGGTACAAGTAGACGCGTTTTGCTCTATGATGCGGCGTTGACATTGCATCGCCATCACGCGGATGCGCGACACAAAATCTAAATAACCATGAATGCTTTTTCACGTGTTGTATACGTAGTTCAAATGACACTAAAACATTTTCATCTCGGTGTCACGTCTTACGCAGAGCAAATGCACTATGTATATAATATACACGTATTTTTCTGCCGCTTGTCAATTCACAAAATCGCACCGTTCGTGTAACGTGCAGTAACTTAGTAAAAGTGTGTCCGCAGTAAATCATGGGTAAATATCATATGCCTGACGTTTTGCATTGCGCCTTAGGCGCTCTCTCTGTTTCACCAATGCTGGCACGCATCCGTCGCACGACGCGCCCCTCTACATAATTACCTTTACATAATTCTGGGTTCTCTGATGACGTTAAAACCGTCGGAAATCCTAATATTGGAATACTAAAAATAACAGCACAATTATTGTGCACGCGTTGTGCGAAATTGTCGTATTGTTTAGAACTGTTTGCTTCTATTTCGCAGTCGTCAGTCGGAGCTGCTAGTGCCTATCCGTGAAGCTCGCGCCCTTATTCACAAACGACCCGTTCCTTGCGCGTAAAAGCGGCCTTTCGTTAGGAGAACTTCAAGTAAAGTGAAATAAAAGGCACCTTTCAAAAATCTACTTGAGGACGTTTTAAGGGCACCGAACGAAAGACGCCCTTATACGTATAAACAGAGTATAAGTGACTGTCATGGGAGCGAAGGTATGCTTGTTTTAAAGACGATAGTCTTTCTTGGGATACTTAAACGGAGAAATTTTGGTCTGTCTGTCTGTCTATCTGTCTGTTTGTCTGTTTGTCGGCACGTCACACGATTCAGCCACCCGGCCAAAGTTTAACCACTTTCTGAGCGCCCAGCCATCTTGCGCAACTATTTTTGTTCATACTTGTGAACATTGTCGATCAAAAAGCAAATGTTACGCATGGGTGAGGAGCAACGTCAATAAATAAGTAGTCTCTGGTATGTTTCTTTATAAGAAAATACATAGATACGTAATTATGAAGACCCCAGCGTTTCTTAGGCTGCGCTCAAAAAGCGACGCTATGCACGAAAAAGCCCTCGGCCGACGATATGTTGCTGCTGGGTTCTGCACAAGGTGATGTTTCTCGACAGCACTGCCAGATGGCGTCCATGTCTCACGCAGCGCCTCCTCTGTTTTATCAAGGCCAGCCAGACGCGGCCGATTCAACTTAGAGAAAGCGCTGTCTGAGGCAAGGCAAAACAGTGTAGTACGGCTGGCAGAAGACTATCGTCTTTCGACGACATTTGCAGCGAAGCACGCAGATACGCGGCCAATTTTTTTACGCTTGAATTATTCATTCATGGGCGTATAACTAATTCCCACAACAAAAGGATAGAGCAACTGTGCATTTAGACTCCCAAAAACAAGTACCACTAGTGTGAGACAGGAAGTATGCACGCTGGTGGCTTTTTTGACTAAACATTCTTTTCGGCTAAACACTACTCGTCACAATAACATGTTCGCTAAATTTCACGTCCTTGCATTTGTGTACGTTCAATGCACGTGGTTGTGCGGTACACTTGCATTTGTGAGTGAGATCTGAGTGAAAGTCGTTGTGGGCAGTTCCCGGGTTGAGCCCGGGGGGTCGCGGCAGTTTCCCTCCATTCGGCTGGCGTCTTCAAGGGAAGGGGGATACCTCAAGGCTCAATTCCAGTAATGTCCCCGGGTGGTGTGTTTTGTTGCCGTGTTCTGGCCGTTCCGGCGGCGGCAGAGAAACGGGCAGTCTGTGCGAACCGAAGTGAATGCGCGTGAACGATGTGTGCCTGTGTTGTGAATATTACCTTCTTCTGAATGTGTTCTAAATCGTTTTTTTTTTCGAATAAATGGGTAAGGTTTTCTCCTTTCCTTACGTGTGTTTACTTCGGCCGGTGTTAGCAATCTTGCTGTTAGATTTACGCACCGAGGTCCACCTGCAGACTTGTTGGAATATTTCAAAGAAAGCAGAAGGTTGACCAAACGGAAGTAGTGTTTACAGCAGGTGAGCTCCGTTTTAGCATCTTGCTACTTTCGAAGCGTAGACAGCTGCAATTTCCCGACACTAAGGATCTTTTATGTTTGTTCAAATTGTGGCTCAATCGAGCCAGCTTCATAGCCTTGCCATGAGTGATATGCAATCTGCATGAAATACGACAAGTGTTATCGCTCATAGATTGCTTCTGAATTTATAATAATTATTATTATTGCGGTGGATGTCGTGCTTTGTACGCAAATACGCACATCGCCATGTAGGGTTGCGTAAGCCCATAGGTACCTCGAAAGTTACGTTATAGGGCCCCCTTTTCTGAAATTTGTCTAAAGAGAGCTGTGGCGGATAAATCATTAAAACGCGGTAAGGAGCCGAACAGGTAATAGAGATCTGCTCGTGCGAGTACATCTTAACATCGCGCGAGTACATCGTGCTCGGCGGTGTACTCATGCGAGCGCACTGCCGAGCAACCAATACGTTTGCGTTAGATTGAGTTGCTTGTAACCGTCGCGTACAGCAATATGTGACAACGGACACCATACCTTTGCGCAATGAGGCCGAGTATGTAGGCGACGCAAAATGTCCTTTTAGAAGTGTTGGACTTCTAAAATATCCCTTATGCTTTATACGATAATTTAGGTCGGGTTTTGGTGTATTGTCACTTGTAACGCTTGCCTCTCCCGCTGGTTAAGAAGTGAACTTTTCTCACTTCAATTTTCAATGTATGGAAATACCTGCAGATGCGCGTTGACCATTGTTGCATAAAGTCCTAGAGTTCAAAGTTGTATCACGACAAATCGAAGATTTTCTCGAATGCGTACTTCTATGCGTCATAAATACAACTGATCACCAAACATTTATAATCAGCAACATACGTGCCAATCGACGCTGGCTCTTCATCATGTTTTATTATCACATCTATTGCAACCAACGCCCACCCCGCACGTATGCCACCATCCACCCACTTTTCCCACCGTGTCTCCCACCAAACAAGAAGTGTCTCTGCATCCATCCAGCACACCCACCACGTATCCTAGCACCCACCATCCGTGTGACTCCACCAGCCACCCATTATACCCACCGAGTGTCCACCAACCCACCTACTTTCCCAGCATCCACCCGGTGTACCCACCATGTGTCCCTCATGCCCACCATTATTCCCACCATGTACACCACATTTTCCATCATACCCACCAGAATTTCCAGCACTCCCAGCATAAAGTTTTTGGTGGGCAGTGCTGGGATTGTCAATAGGGTAATCTAATCGCTTGCCACGAACTAATGGCATTCACCTGAAAAAATTAGCCATGCTGCACTGGCCTTGAGCGTCAGCGAATTTGAGAGGCCGACAACACTGCCTTGGTGATTGTGCCGTCAACGGCGTCACGCGCTTTACGACATGGGACATTTTGTGCTTGAGGGGAAACCGTCGCGGCCCTTCCTATGTCGCCGACCAGCGGCGCGCCTTTTGTTGCCCTGGCACGAAAGAAATATAAATAAAAAACCTTCATCCTCCCCTTGGAAGCACAGAAAACGCGCTAGATTGATGTCTCACAAAATAAAAATGTAACGAGATACCCGCGCCCTGCATAGTATCGCGATACAGTCGATACATCGGAAAAGTATTTCACTACTGAGATAAAAATACTTTTTTCAAATGTATCTTGATACAGAACTACAGATACTCAAAAGTATCTCTGAAATACTATCGCGATATTCTTGCATCACGATACTGCCCAGCCCTGACTAGAAGTACAACTATATGCCTACTATGTTCTAATGGTCTTAAAACGTTAGTATTTCACATGGACAGGAAAGTGTCAGCACACCTGCAGAACACCATTTATTTGTGGCTTAGCTTTTTGTCAACTCAGTGTCCAGGACTCCATTTGGCAACACACGAATAATACCCTTCCCGCGCATTTCAGTTGGATGGATCCAATGCAGGGCCAGTTATTAACTATGACGATCACAACACAATAACACTTGATAATCTAAATAAGACTTGGCATCTTTGAGCTCGTGCAGATAGTATCTTAGCCAGATACACTTCTCACTTATTATTATAATCACGTGTTCTTCCAGTTTCAACATCGCGCGTAGACGTTCTCCAGCTACGCAATTCCTTCACGTTCGTCTTGCCACTCGCCGTCCTCGGTAGTTCGTCTAAGAACACAACTCCGCCGTACAGGTGCTTGTAGTACGCTGTCTGACCTGCAAGATTTGTAGAGAAAATGAAGGTAGCACTAGCAACAGCATCATTTGCATATTCATATGGTGAGGACAGCACTGAAGGCTACCATCGCAGCAGTTGGGTAAGAAAATAATAAAACGGCTGTGATAGAACATTGCGCTGTGTCTCATGAGCGAGGTTTCTTAAGAGCAACACACTAATGAACAGCCTACAAACTAACAAAGCTCGATCACGTACTTTCAGGCACACCGCCGATTTCCTTTGAAGAAATTTAGTTCCTAGGTTGTGAAATGCCACGGCACGATCAAGTGGGGCCATCAAGAGCCCAACAATTAAGATACTTTTAAACAAAGGCGCCGTTCCACTTCGGAGATCCGATTGTTGTTCTACATGGGTTGTACACTGTGAATGTTCGTTCACTTGTAATAAACGTTAGTTTAAGAGTAGCACGGGAATCGTTTTAGTGTTGCTCAGTTATAGCCTGCTTTATTAACACATAAACGCTGCTAGGTTTAATAACCCAGCAATATATTCAGTTTTTAGAGAAAACAAGAAATCACCATTTCGTTCTCGTGGTTCCATCATCTAGGAGAGACAAGCGTGATAAAAAAGGTGCCGAATAGGTAATGTCTAACTTACTTGCTACAAGATCCACCAGTTCCTCTTCCGTTACGAGAGGCTCGCCGCGGTCGTTTTTTCTTCTCACAACAAACGCAGTTGGCGCTTCGGTCACTTCTTCGTCTGGAATCCCTACGACGCAGGCTTCGATGACCGCTGGATGAGTGTTAATTATGGCTTCCAGCTCATGAGGAAACACTCTGTAGTCCTGGCATTTGATAATGTGTTTGAGTCGCTCAACGACAAAGAAGCGTCCATTGTGGTCATAGTAACCAAGGTCACCTAGGGATAGTAAAAAACAGGGCCACTTAATATGCGAAATTGCACAACTTAACGCACTGAGCAAGTTATATATAACAGCCACTGTCTCATTCCATTAATACTACGGTGTTGCAATACGCAATATTTAACATCCGGAAGTATTCGATGCTTACCACAATATAGAAACAGTTCTAAAGGACATAGGTTATTGAAGAAATTTATATAAACACCGACCACGAATAAGGGCAAAAAAACAAACAAAAAGTTTCAGCTCCTGCACGGGAGCCTTGTTCACAAGTCTTTGTGATTTGAGAACAAGGCTCCCGTGCATTAGCTGAAACGTCTTGCTTTTATTTTGCTTTTAGTCGTGGTTGGTGTTCATTTTAATTGTCTTCAGGTGTTTTCCCGACGGGTTTCCCTACAATTCTCGACTTCATCATATGCTACTGAAACGTTTACATAAGCGAAGACTTCATTTTTAATCCTGTTAAGAAATAATTATCACCGAAATTGCATAAATGATTAAAACTGTAAGTTCTACTTCGGATTAAGGAATCACAAAAAAGATATTTGAAGTGGCAGTGGGTTTGTGTGGATGCGGTAATGTGCGCCGACACCTATGCCCTGAGTTGTATTAACGTAAGATGTCGCGCATCGCAGGCGAGCGTGCAATTCTCTCCTGGGGGTTCATAAGTGCACATTAAGACTTCGTTGCACGGTCCGTAAAACGAAATTTTTGATGAATTTTTCTTAATGTGCAGTATTTAAAAAAAGTTGTACATTCCATAAATTGTCCAGTCTTAGAATCTTGGCTTTTGGAATCTCTGTGCTATCACCCATTACAAACCCAGCTTGAAGAACGGTCTCAGCCGACTGTATTGTTAGAGAATTGTAAATGGGAATAATATAGCCTGGAATATACGCCAACTTCATTAACGAAGAGAGCAACGACCAAGTCAAAGTCAGACAGCACTCGCGTTCACGCCAATCCTATTCCAGAAATAAAGCGTCGTCGGGGCCTCTTCCCACAGCGCGAAAGAAACCGGCGTTCGATAATTGCGCATGCTTTCATTAACTTGTATTTCATCAAACATATCTTTATACCTAGTGTGCAGGTATTCCTCGCGTTATGTAACTCAGATGTGGGGCTACGATTTCACTATTAATAACTCAGTTATATAATTAGGTAGTTTTTAGAGGAAAAGCACCTTCCCACCTGTTCCATCGCATATTGCTTTTGCTGGAATATTAAGGTTTTTGGCGAGGTCTTAGAGTTGAATACTGTACACTTCATCATTCCTTCTGTCAGAAAAGCTCAATATCGGTGCTTCTATACCCACATGAATAAATACCCCTACTGAAATATTTCATACGTCATTCGGTCATCTTAAATTTCTGATTCTTACGAATAAATAAATAAATAAATAAATAATATATATATATATATATATATATATATATATATATATATATATATATATTGAATGCCACATATCTCCTCTATGAATGATATAGAAAAAGTTGGAAGTAAGCGCGCAACACGCGCTCTGATTTTCGGTCCAATCCGGTGTCCGACGTGCCTGTGAGGTTTGCGGAAAGCTGATGAATCGTCGAACCTGACCGCTGTATTGAATGTCCTGCGTGCCTCAAAGCGGGTGAATATTTTTTCGTAGCCAGATTAGAAATAGGGAATATTCATCGTTCCCGCATTGGAAATGGGATAGCAGCAGCCAATGTTAGTGGGGGAGACGTGTGACGTCACACTACTGTTGTGTCCCTCCTTTAGTACATTGAAGGGCAACGGACAGGTGGACAAGTTGGTTTGCGTTCACAATAAGGCAGCGGTGGTCAACAAACAACCAAGTATCGAGAACACAAGGCATGGGCTGTGCTGTGAAATGAATTTTTTTATCATTAAAAACGGCCTGTTACATAAGACCACAAAAGCACCGACGCTCACTGTCCTCCTGGACCGCCACATCCTTTTATTTGGCCAACCATTGTTTTTCCTGTGCTTGTAATCCTGATCTTATTGAAGCCATTATGATTTCACGCCATCGTAACAAATTAACGCGAGAAATAATTGTATCCATTCACATAAGGAACGTTTTCTATAAAAATATTTTTTAATTCAGTTCAGAATACAGCACATCGCTTGTCTTCGTCCATTTCCTTGTGTATTCATTGCTTAGCGCTTTCTCAGTATAAGAAGAGTGCTTGTGTAAGTGTTAGATTCCCCGCCACTCCGACCACCTTGCTCAAGGCAAGCCAACGATCGAGAAATTTGCAGAAATGACCGCTCATAGCCGCATTGAAAAGGTTAGTTACAACTTCTTCTTGACACAAAATGATTTCTAATTAAATTCAGCGGTATTTAACCCTTTCAGTCCCGAATTAACTATTTTCAATGTAAGCAATTAGTTTTCACATTTGGAGATGCACATGATCGTGGTAGTCCAAAAAAACTGACAAACTCTTTGTTCACAGTTTTCAGTGAAGAGTAATTAATGTGCCAATTAATTTAATAAATAATTTTTATTTAATAATAATTCCATATATTTTTAGTTCATTTATTACTTAAAATGTTATCTAGATAGGATAGCATAATGTCGAATAGCCGAAATTCAAATTTCTGGCGCAGAACTAAAATAAATGCCCTATCTCTGCACGGTGAAAGAAGACGCTGCCTCAGCGAAATGCGCGAACAGCACGACCGCTTCTGTGATTTCTTCGTTCAGACGTGACCTCGCTGTATTGTGTGTACCATGTTGACACCACATGTAGGGCAGATGCTAAATACGGGCTCTTGAGGAAGAACAACGCTTTATCTTTACGAGATGCTTGCTGACTGACCTACATAATTTATGATTCAAATTGGAATCACTGGGACTGAAAGGGTTAAGTGTGCTATTTTTTTATGTAATGCCCGTTTGCAAACAACAAGCTAGAACGCGAGCCACGATGCGAAGGAATTTCCCGCGTAAACAGCAAAGCGGGCCTTCCCAGCCTACCGGCTTTCTTCGCTTCCACATTTGCGCTTTACAATGAGGGCATGGAGAAAACCATTTATAAATGAAAACCCATGACATCATCTTAGCGCCAACGTTAGAAATCTTAGTAAAAATAATTGTTTCATCTCAAGCTCACGTCTAACCTCGAGCGGTGTCTGCCTTGCGAGGCCCATTGCTCGGATTGCCGAGTGACAGTGAACAGTTTTGACGAGTTTGTTGCTCTCCAAGACATACATTTTTTTACTATGTTCTGATAGAACAAAGCATGGTTGTGCAAATATGTTTGTTTTGTACTTGAATACGGGTATACGAAGTATTCCGAGAGTGCACGCCAAGGCGCTATATGAGGGCAGCGCCTGCGCTCTGATTGGTCGTTTGTGCCATGCCTCCTGAATTGTTGTCGTACGTGGCATTCCGGAGCATAGGGTGCTGCACGTCAGATCTTGCGCCAAATCGTAGCATACCTTCAGCACTTTATTGCAATGGCGTAACGAAAGTTTCAGTAAAGATGCAACGCTGCAACGTCCACTCACCTGTGTGAAGCCAGCCATTGTCGTCCACCACGCGCAGAAGCTGTCCGTCCTGGCTTACGTAACCTGGGCTCGCACTTGGTGTCTGCACCCAAATCTCGCCATGCTCCCCGGGTCCGAGAGCCCTACCCGAGTCAGGGTCTGTCACCTGGACATCAGTTCAGAGAATATCGTGGCGTTCGTCTAAATTCAGTACAGTCAATTTAAAAGATTACCATTCCAACCAATTGGTCTGACAGACGACATGGGACAATGGTGTGGTCATGGTGTGACAGACCCCATGGAGCATGGACAATTAAACAGCACATTTTTAATATCCAATTCAACATCAACTGTGTTTCATTGCGCTGTGCAAGACATTCTAAAGCGACCCATATAATTCTATGCGTCATCGTACATGCTGCGCGGTGATCTTCGTCTTTAAAGAGAACGTGTGAAATATGAAAAAAAAAAGGAACACGTTCCTGCCCCCCACGTGCATTACGGGGTGCTATCAACCATACTCCAGATAAAGTAGCTCTGCAGGGTGACTGTAACGAAAGGAGCGGTCGCGGCTGCATGCATCTGCACCACAGGGGGGTCAGTACTTTTGACTGCTCACAGCAACAAAGCGCCGTCACTCTGGTAAGCATATATGTGGGCGTCTGCGCACGGTTTTGAGGACGGTCCACGTGCAAAGAAATGCGCCCGGATAGTCGCGCATTTCTGTCTAGAATAATTCTAATTCGTTTAGAATTGCGCGCATCAACAGCCCCCCCCCCCCCCCTCCGCCAACAGGCCAGAGCGTCGACCACCGAGGCGATAAGCACCTCGAATGACGGAGTAGAGCGGCGAATGAGCGAGAATACGCGGACGTGGGCATTGAACAATCCAGGGCAGCTTTCATCTGCCACCCCACCTGCTTTCTTGTTCTTGCTTCTTTCTGGCTTTTTTCTTGGCTTGAAGTGCCTGGATATATCTTGTTGCCTCAGGAAAATGCTGCGTGTACTACAGCAAAAACAAGTTTGCTGATGCGCACGTAGTATCATCAACTGTTGCGGATCACATCGCGTTCATCTCAAGCACGACCACTGGAACTTTTCTTTGTGACTTGATGGCAGCGTTCAGAATAGAAAAGAAAGGGATGACTACAACGGTGTTCAAAAGAAGGGCGGCGGGGGGTCCAGCTCTCAGAACAGCTTAGCAGAAGACGGCTCCACAGGGTAACTCATCGCGCACTCGCTCGCATTGTCCTACATTTCGCCGATGCGATCCGTTATACGGCGCTTATCGAATCTGCGGTCGACGATCGCGCCTTCAGGTTAAGCAAATTAAGGCAGCTTTGCACTAGTGTTTCCAAGCATGCTTAACAGTGTTGCTTGGCGGCCTTCCTTGTTTTTCTTTATTTATGTATTTCTTGCGATCTCTCTGTGCTTCTCTTTTTGTCTTCCTATATCTTTTTTGTCTTTGTTCCTTTGTATTGCTTTGTTTTCTCTCTCTCCATTTCTCTATTTTTTCGCGCGTCCTCTTTCTATCTCTTTCTCTCTCTCTCTCTCCATATATTTATGTATATATCTATTTCTTTCGCGTGCTTGCTTTCTCGTTCACTCTTCTTTCTTTCAATGTCTGTCTTTTTCTGTGTTTCTTGCTATCTCTTTTTTATATCTGCGTCTTTCTATCCTTTTTTTCTCTTTCTTTTCATTCTTTCTTTATAATTATCTCTTTCTTTGTTTCTCTTTCTCGCTCTCTATATCTTTCTCTCTCCCTGTGTGCTCGTTCTCTCGTCCATTCGAGTTATTGCGTCCCACGCTGGACAAATCCGACCAGCGGGAGAGCGCGCGCCAGGTGCGCCTGTTTCAGCGGCGAAGCAGAAGAGGAGGGCGAAAGGAGCACGCGCCGTTCATGATGACGATAGTTTTCTAGAACGTTATACGGGGGTAAGCCGAGCACAAATAGCTCCGCTGTTAAACTCCGATGGTAAAGATCGGAAGGGTGTACCTGGACGGCGTAGCTCTGAATGAGAACGAATCTTCTTGCAATGGAGGGCTTTTGCTAGTAGTCCAGAAGATGTGGAATTCGCTTAACTCACGCTTCTATAAGTATAATGGAAGCAACATGTACGCACGTGCTTGAAAAGTTTTAGTGTCGCACCTGTGGCAGAAGCTGCACGGGGCCGTGCCTTGTCCTGTTTTTAATTGAACACCATTAGACACAATCTTGGACTTTCCAATCTGATTTCAAGCTCAAACAGGATTATTTAGATAATATTAAGATTTCCTGGTGCTGATTTCTTGTCTGTGCCTGTTATCTTCACCTCAGCATCGGTTTCCTGCCTAAGACTTTTCCTTAACTGCATAACTCGTGTACTTTAAAAAGTCGCCCCAACTGGTCCAAGGGCAAGCGGTTCAACCATTCAATAGTGACGGCAGCCTTTCTCTATGAGAAAGATGTCACTTTGATGACACCTTCACCCGAAAGAATCACAACTATCAGTTCTGGTGGCTGTGTTCGGAAGTTCTTACTCTTGTTTGGGTGATGACGACCCGGACAAGCTGCATCGGCGACGACCGTCACAACGTTTCCAAATTTGTGAGTCTATACATAGACATGCCGCTAATACATATATGCATTACCGTAAGAGACCTTCATTATGCGACAAACTTCGACAAGCCTCCCGCTTCGACTCTGGGGAAAATAAACAACGGAAAACTATTTCACTCTGCTCAGTCGATAGTACGGCAGCCATTATCCACAGCTTAGGTGCCGCTCTTTCCACGTCTCGGCGGGGCAGCAGCCTGGTGACATCTCTCTTTCATGGTGCATATTTCGAACTTTTTATTAAAAGACATGCTTTTAAATCTCAAGGTAAAACGTCGATTGTCCGAAAAAAACGTCACAGTTTCGCCGCAAGGCGAAGCAATGAATGCGATAGCAACAAATTGGAATGTCAAGCGACGAATGGCAAGCAAGGTCGAAACGTGCAGCGCGCTGCTCACGCACACATGACGCACAAAAACAACACGCACAGCACGAGAGCGAACTAAAAAACGTTCACAGCTCGACACTTAACGCGCTGCTCAAACAAAAACGACGCACGAAACGTATTCACAGGTACAGACGAGCGCGAACTAACAAGTGTCACAGTCGTTACTTCGCTGAGTTTGAAAAGTGTGCACTTTTCGCAAACGGGGGGACTACAGCGAGCGAAGAGACCTTGATGCGCTCGCTAACTACAACACAATCGTTCCCGGCTAAAGCACAAGACCTACAATTCTCCCCCCACCGCGAGATAAGCGCGCGTGCGCACGGGCGTCTGCCCCCCCACGGGGCAAAATACGCGAGCGCGAGCGTAGCACGAGCGGGGATCCGAGCTAAAGCCCCACCGAGCGCGCCCTTTGCGCCATCTCGCTGGTAATGCTGAAAACACGCTGTATATAAATAGCTCGCCGTTTGAACGTTGAAGGACGTGCGCTTTCGTGGCTCAGTGGTTAGCGCCGCGCGCTTCAGAGCGAAAGGTCCCTTGTTCGATGCCGCGTATCGGAAATGTTTTTCTCATTATTTTTCTTTGTGGCTTTTATATATATATATATATATATATATATATATATATATATATATATATATATATATATATACACGGGACATGAATGCAACGGCGACGCCACCGCCGACGGCACAAAAACCAGCCGAGAGTGTCCATATAATTGCTATTGCAATAAAAACCTCCGCGCCGTTGCTTATCAGCTACGCCCACCGACTGAGGCAGTCCGCAAAGCCACTGCACGATTTTCCCGGCGTGTGCCCGCCTTGGTGGAACAGTGGCTACGGTGCTCGGCTGCTGACCCGAAGGTCGCGGGTTCGATCCCGGCCGCGGCGGTCGCATTTCGATGGAGGCGAAATGGTAGAGGCCCGTGTATTGTGCTATGTCAGGTGCACGTTAAAGAACACCAGATGGTCAAAAAGCCCTCTACTACGGCGTCTCTCACAATCATATCGTAGTTTTGGGACGTGAAAACTACAAATATTATTATTATTAGTTTCCCGGCGTGGCGGAAGCCGATTACGAGCGACAGCCAGCTTTGCACGTTAGTTCTGGCGCTGGAGTTTGGACAATCTCGCACGATCTATGACAGGCTGTGGTTCGACGCTTTGTCTACGCCAAGGAAACACCTAGCATCAGCCAAGAAGGCCACGTTAAACCCCTAAGATGAACCAGCTTCACTGTTTCTTAGGCTTTAGACGGCTAGTGTTAACTTCTCCTTTTTTTTATTAATCGTCGTAGAAGGCTGCTTTTTTATGTTGCAAGTCTGAAAGGCATTCGCTGAAAATAATTATAATAATATCTGGGGTATTACGTCCCAAAACCACGATATGATTATGAGAGACGCCGTAGTGGAGGGCTCCGGAAATTTTGACCACCTGGTGTTCTTTAACGTGCACTGACATCGCTCGCTGAAAACGTTTAAAATTTTTCAAACAAACAGGCTACCTTTATTCTCACGTTGGACGCTGGAAAGCCAACGGATTCGAAGAACGTTTCGCCGGGTGGAGGCACACAGTACGGTGACAGTCCCTCCGAGCACCCTAGGAAGTTCTTGAAGTCCGTAAGATTTAGATGCCGTAGAACTCGCTCGCCGAGCTTTCGAGGTATGGATGCTGCTGTGAAGACCACCTTGCGTACGGACTTCATTTGACGGCCCGTTTCCTCGAGCATGCGTGATATCCTCGACAGGATAGCCGGAAAGCAGCACACCACTTGGACCTATCGAGAAAAAATAGTGCATTGAGCGGCGCCAAATTTAGTGGAAAGTTCTGTTCAGTAAAATTGCTGATCTGATGAAGGCGACTTTGTTCATCATTACCAAAAAAAAATAATAAAATTTGCGCGGCTTTCACAAAGTCGCGCAAGCTGTGTCACAGCAGATCTTGTGGACTTGACACAGAAGAGGAAAAAGAGGACGAGGATGAAGGAAGATAACGAACAGCGCGCTCCAATTCGTGATGATAGCGTTTCTACGCGACACACAAAACTATATCGCAGTACTGTAGCATGCTTGACTATGCTATCTCTATTTTGTGTCTATCTGCTTTTTTGTGTATGTTGCTTTATATCTTTCTATATGTCTGCCTATTTTTGTCTCTCTTTGTATTTTTTTTCTTTTGTTATTTCCTTTCTGGTTTTGGTTTCACTTTCCCTTTATGTCTATGTATTTGTTTCTCTACCTCTCGCTCTTTGTAGTCGGACTCTCGCCTTGTATGTTTTTAGTATATTTCTTCCATTTGCTACTTATTTGTCTATCTATATCTCTCTGTAGTCGGTCTCTCGCATTCTATCTTTCTGTCTGGTTTACGACTCTTTCTCTCTCTGTCCGTTTCCTTCCCTGTCTTTCGCTCTTCTTCTCCCTTTCTTCCCTATCTTTCTCTTTTGTTTTTTTTTTTCTTTTTTTTATCCTTGTTTCTCTATTTCTTCGTTTTCGATTCTCTCTCTCTCTCTCAATCTATCTCTCTGTTCTCGTTCTCCCATCTTTCTTTATCTCAACCTAACCCTCACATCTATCCTCCTCTCCCATCACTTCCCTTTCCCACTGCCTTGCTCTATGATGCCATACAAGGCTATGCTCTGGCCTGGCAGCGTGTCTAGATAGCCGAGGGATTAAGACGCTCGTATTTGGATCGTGTGTATGGCAGTTTGAATCTAGCTTCACCGAAAATTGCTTTCACCTAAAATTCTCTCTTTCTTTCTCTCTCCTTGTGCTCGTTCTCTCGCCCATCAAGTTATTGAAAAAATTGGGGGGACCCTTAAGCTTCGCCTTTAAGAGTTGAACGCGATAGCGATAACGTGTCCCTAGTGCGTACTTCAACCACTTAGTGCATACTCTGTAATGGGTAGCATGCTTTAAACCACCAGCAATTATGTGCGTGAAATGTTGTCGAACTTGCTATGCACCCACTACGTGGTCTTAAGGGAATACGCGCAGTAACGTGTCTGCCTTTTGTAATGAGTGGACGGCTTTGATCCACAATGCCGTTATGATATTCACATCTTCTGACGTCCGATGGCAATGTACGCTTGTACCACGCAATATTACTGCGATATTACAGGTTGTATTCTGACGCCTGTACACAGGACGCGTGTGTTTGTAAAACATGAGTTATTTTCACTGCAATTCCAACCAGACGATGTTATTTTATATGTAATCCCAAGCAGAAGCGTGGCTGTGCGGTAGAACACCTGCTTGCCCCGCAAACGGCCTGGGTTTGATCCTTCACTCGGACCCGAAAATATTTATTATTTATTTTATTTGCATCTTTCTCAATTTTTAGGTCGCGGACAAGATGATCATTTTTCGCTCACAATCAACGACGCCGACACCGACGCCGGAATTTCTGCGAAACTAGCTCTTTAACGCTATCGCGTTAATACCTGGCCGTACAAATCGGCCCAAGTCCTGTGGTAGCGAACAGCAGATGAGAAGGAAGGATGATGGCGGTGAATAAGTGGACGATGATGGCGCGTGCAGGTTTGAAATGATAATTTTCTATCTGCGATACACGGCCATCATCGACCTTAAAAGCTCTGCAGTACAAAAAAAAAAGGAAATGAATAATGACAGAAGCCCTGAAGGAATATTTGGAAGGCAGTTTCAAGCTATAAAATGCGGTTGCTGCTGTTTTTGGATCCACTTCTCTTTTCTTTCTTTTTTTTTTTTTGCGGAGCCAAATTGTGCGTGAAATTGTTCATGCTGCACATATGTGTAAACCATCGCAAGACTGTATCAGTCACGCTTCGGTGACATTCCACGATTAGCAAATAGTTTTTTTTTAATTTATCATAAAGAATGCGCCATGTGTGTGTCTTGGATTTCACTGGGCGCAATGGTCCGCATATGTTTCTTTTTTTCTTTTTGCGCAATTGCTGTACGGACGTGTGCTTTTCATATAGTATTTCGGGATTTTCTGGTTAGAGCCTGGTTTTTAATCAGCGCTTCTTCTTGTAAGTTCATTTCTGCGAGCTTCGTCTCGCTTTTTGTGCTGTTTTGTACCAACTGGCCTTTCAAGACACCCTTCCGCGCTGTTTTGTTTTTCGTTGGCACACCAAATTGGAGGTACAGTAATCTTGGCTTGTTAGTACGTGAAAGCCGATGGAAATAGAACAATAGAGGGGATCACATTTGAGGCGGTTGTACGGCCTGGTGGAAATACCGAAAGATCGGTAGGAGTTTAAAAAATCGCGCGATCGTACGAGTAACGTGTATACTGTCAAACATGTTTTTGCCGGGTAAGCCTGAACATGCAAGCGTATAAGCCCTAAGAAGAATCATTATCAGCACAAGTCATGCAAGGATGCTTGCGCACGTTAACAAACATTGTTTTCTTTTTCGCTGATGCAAGCCACAGGGGAAGGTGTCGGTATTGCCAATTGATGGTCTTATTGTCGCTTTTGAAGTACAGACAAAAGTTAAGGCTGATAAAAGCAAAATAATTCACATTTTCGAAAATGGGGATCGAGTCACACAATAAAAAATTTTTCCTGCTTTCAAGTGCCTTGTGTAGTCCGCCTCGGTGGATCAGTGGCTAGGGTGCTCGGCTGCTGACCCGAAGGTCGCGGGTTCGATCCCGGCCGCGGCGGTCGCATTTCGATGGAGGCGAAATGGTAGAGGCCCGTGTACTGTGCGATGTCAGTGCACGTTAAAGAACACCAGATGGTCAAAATTTCCGGAGCCCTCCACTACGGCGTCTCTCATAATCATATCGTGGTTTTGGGACGTTAAACCCCACATATTATTGTTATTATTATGTGCCTTGTGTCTGTAAACGCTACGTGATGCGTAGCTTAAAAATGAGTGTGACACGTGACAACATGCGCGCCATGACTTTGTGTGAACCTACAGACTTCCACAGCGTACGCCTCGGTGTATGTAGATGCACGTAAATGCTCACTGATAAAGATGTGACTCGTGGCGACTAGAAATGAGCTATGGCGTTCCATATTCAAGTGAACAAAGCCGGAGCCAGCATTCATCCCTTCTGCAAATATGTCAAGAAATAAAGTTCTTGTACCTGGTACATGTCGATTTTGTCAAGCAACTCATCGTGGCCGGTTGTCGGCGGCATAAAGACAATAGTGGCTCCGACACACGCGGCGTACATGGTGAATAAAAATCCAAATGCATGTGTCATGGACTCTATGATGACACACTTGTCACCCCGTTGCAGCAGATGAGATGACCTGCAAAGTTTAGATGTGTATTTAAGTAATCACTGCTGAAATACGTCTTTGGGTTATGTCCAAATACCTCTCTGAATTTCCAGTTCCCTAATTTTGAAGTTCCCTCACTAATTTCTCCAACTCCAGAAACTCGTGTTTCGTTTTACGTAACTACGTTGTCTACGTAGATCAATTGCTTGTTACCACAGCAAAAATCATTGCTGCCAGATGAAGTGAAACCACTCATTTGCCACTGCACGACCCAACTAATCATATGACAACGAGTTAGGTTTACGGTAAAAAAATCTTAATGAAATTATTATTCCGAACATGTAGCTTTTTTAAAGTTTCTCTGTCGGAGCACAACATTATTTAATTGCTGTCTTTATATTCCTAGCTGATTTGCATCTATTGTTCTGTTCGCACTGATAGGGCCTATGTAATGCATTATCTTTCCGGGACATACATAACTCCAGTCTGTACAATTTTTGAACCATGCTCTAGATTCAGGAATATGATGGGTTGGGTGCACGGCTGAAGGGGCGGCTTCTCTAGCGTCTCTTTGTTTACAAAGATAAACGTGAATGTAGGTGCTAAGTGAGACAATGCAGTGGCTGCTCCCAATGATTAGTATTTCTGCACTGATAGAAACGGGAAAGCAGATATTCACTAAGAAATGACTCAATTACAATTTGAGTCTGACGAGTCTAGGATTGGGAGTGTTGGTATACTAGGATTACGAATTCTTAACAGCGCGAAAAACGCAAGGGGACAAGAAGGAAGACCCAGAACGCTCTGTCTCCTCCATTCTGTTTTCTCGTTTCTTTCACGGCTAAGAGAATGCGCAATTATGAATAAGCCGCTTATTTTTGCTTCAAGTGCTCTTGTTTGGGCTGCTTCAACATCATAGTTACGTGGGCCTGTTCAAGCAGTTTTTTACAAGACTCTTTTCAGAAGCATGTGTGTTAGTCAGAATAATGCGCTTTTCCCCAATCGAACTTACCGTTCGATTGGGGAAAAGCGCAAACAAGGGGCAGCTGCATACGGTCTCTACCAATAAGTACATACTATTTAAAGTAGTCTCCCTTAGTTCAAGACATGAAACTACAGGTATGTTGAATTGAACTGACCCAGTCCCACTTTAGTACGAAGGAACTGCACCCTTACGTGTTTTCCAGTGCTCTTTTACCTAAAGTGTTGAACTCTTTCCTCATCGCGCATTTGTTTTAACCTAGCGCAAAATGCCGAGTGAGTTGATAAGTTTTTGACAAAGAATTCAGCCCGTGAAGAAGACCGTATACACAGAAACAAAAGGTACACAGTACCGTGCTTACAGCTGAATCGTACTGCGTGCTTCTGTCCGTGTATGTGTCTTGTTCGTGGCTCAATACTTCGTTTAAAAATGGGTCTACCGTGCATCGCCTATGTTCATCGCCTATGTTATTGTACTCACATGGAGCTGGTAAGGCTTGCCACAAAGGAGTAATGTGTAATCAATATCGCCTTAGGGGATCCCGTGGTACCAGAGGAAAAACAGAGGGCAGCTGGCCAATCTTCTACTGATCCCGTGCGATAGACATCTTCCAGCGATTCTCCGTAAGTTGCTTGAGAATCAGTCAGTGAATGGAACCCAGGAAAATCGCCGCCCACGACGAAGCATTTCTTGAACTGCGGGAATTATTGTTTGCAAATAGATTAAGTGAAAATTCCAACATATCTTTATAACTACACTAAACATTTCCAGTCATAACATGTACATGCATTTAAAGACGTACTACCATAGGTCGGCGAACTCACTCATGAGCTTACTGGACTCACTCAGACTCAGATTGAGCCATGAGTCTGAGTGAGTCCGGGTGAGTAATATTTTGGTGAGTTTGAGTCCGAGTAAGTCCGCGGTTGAAGAAAATTGTCGTGAGTGTGAGTCCGAGTGAGTTCGGCTTAGGAAAATACTGGTGAGTCTGAGTCCAAAGTGCAAGATATAGTTCTTGAGTGAGTCTGAGTGAGTTCCACTTTTTTTTGCCGAGCTGTGCGTACTACGGGGGAATTTGCATCCTTCATAAACTTATGGCTTCCGATAGAATAGGTATAGAGGAGCCGTCGTGCGTAATATGATGCTTAAAGTACTCATGGACGAGTCGCAAGTATAGCAAAACTTATTCTCTTTTTACAGACGCTCACGAAAACGGCGCTATTACTATTCCCCCAAAGTAGCCATTGATTTCCTCACCAATCAGTTGCAGCTCGTTAGTGCAGCCTCAGAGATAGAGGGCCGCTGAGGCATCACAGACGCAGTGTGAATAGACGCGCATGACACTGCCAAATGGCAGCTTTGTGTACTGAGGCTGTGCTTCAGTGATATGTAGATGATAGCTTAACTAAATCTATACCAACATTATTGTCCCTGCTAATGGCACTTCAGTGGTACATACCAGTCAATTGTAGCAAATGACGCCCTTGACCTACAGCTTTGTTGCCGTTGGCTCTTTAATTGCATGACACAATCTACTCATATATAACCTAGAGTTTTTTAGAGTAACAAGGCCTTTGAACCAATCTCAGATGTGGAAGAAATAGGTGGGACATATTAACGCGAAAGCGTTAAAGAGCTCGTTTAGCAGAAATTCTGGTGTCGGCATCGATGTCGGCCGTGGGACGTCGTTGGTTGTGAGTGAAAAATCATCATCTTGTCCGTGACCAAAAAATCGAGAAAGATGCGAATAAAATAAATAATAAAAATTTTTGCGGGTCCAAGTCAGGATAGAACCCAGACTGTCAGCGTGGCAAGCAGGTGTTCTACCACAGAGCCACGAGAATTGTTGGAACTGGTTTGGAAAAAAACACTATATGAATGTCCATGTAGTGGAAGGCGTTTCCTTAATGCATCATATATTGCGTGGCAGAAGCGTAGAATTGCTCCAGGCCTAAAAAGATGTGAATTGGAGCAAGGAGTGGGGTTTTTTAAAGGTCTACCCATTACAAAGCTCCTCAGAGATATTTAATCATCATCAGCAGGAGAACCATCAACAAGGTGAACAGCTGCATAGGTTCACGTGTTGCCCTACGAACGCGTAGTGGGCCCCTCGCTGATTTGCTAAAGGAATAATTATGGCGTAGTGGGCACTTAACAACTGTGCTTGCAATAGGCATTCAATGATACTTTGAAACGGCCAATGTTACGCGCATGGTCGTTCGTTTCCTTGCGGCACGGTTGAGGCATGCACCGAAAGCCGAAGCAAGCTAGCAGTTCAGAAGGCGATGCGCACGAGGCCCGATTACGCTATCGCGATCTACTCTTGAAGGCGAAGCTCGAGTGTCCTCCAATTTTCCCCCTTATAAATTCAGAGAGAATAACGACAATACTTCTTTTTGCACCTTGTTAACAACAACTACCACTGGCTAGGCAAAGTTTATGTAAGAACAAGATAAAAAGGCTGTTAACCACAACAAAAGAGAAGGCCACGATTCCCGATCTCATGCACACGGCTTCGCCCCTTCATAACCTGTTTATAGTCTACCCACACGGTTCAATTACATTTTGTACAAGTGAATTAGCCAAGTCCTCTGGACTGGTCAATTAGGGAGACTGTGGACGGCCTTTCGCATGTATATATACGTCTTTTCTTCATGTGACTCATAATTAAGAGGTTGTTTAAGGAATTTGATAGTTGCAAATGATAATTTAAATAACTGCAATATGTCCCTTATATGAGCAACATTACCCTTAAAAGACATTGGCCCCTTACTGCTGAATACCACTTTGTGCGGTGCTTGTACAGGTTGTTCCACACACAACAGGGCAGTAGGTAACATGAAGGGCGAATGAAAAAGCGTTTTAAAGCTGTTAGTTATTTTCCGTCACTGAAATATATTCGAGAATGGAAAGCCAACACAGGCTTCACATTCAAACAAACGTAATTTGTTATCAATATAATTAGTTAAAGCTTCCTTCGACGCCGCCCAGTGAACTATATTTCTTTGGTCGGCGTACATGAATGTTTCAACCAAAGATGCTTCCCGACCCGACGAGGTATACTCTGATCCTAGATTTCATTATCAAAGTAACTTCCGAGTTCTCAGAAAATCCCTCAAATTGTTCCAACCTCAAGCGCAAAAAGAATACTTATTCAGAGTTAATTAATTGCAATAGTTCCGCATGCATAGCACAGTGCCCACGGCTTCTTGCCGCTGCTTAAGTTGTGATGCGTAAAGTCTATTCACCTCTGCCATCACTGTTGTCATTCATTATTTTTTGCAGTGAACTGGGCAGGTGAAGGTGGTGAAGCCTATATCTATCTGAAATATACTAAAGATTTCCCAATCTTACTTACTGATACCCCACGTTACACGATGACGTACACTGAAATCAGATTTTTCGAAGGTGTAGTAAGTTTCCGTGCTCTCATTCTGTTTGGAACGACTTTTGATGCCCACCAGTTTACAAGCTACAAGCTCATTTCCTGCCCAGTGATTCGCGCCTGATTTGGAAGTGTCTACAATGACGTACATCGTTGAATATGCATGGCATCATCTTCAATTCCAGTGTTTGATCGCTCCAAACTTCAAAGCCCCTCGAAACAAAAGCACCCTTTTCTTTTGATCCCAGCTTTTTCTGTGCCCAACTTTTATGTCATCCTCTGGTTCATGCCTATGCCACCCTTTGGTCTTCAAGTATGACTATTACAGGCATACTTGGCAGTTCGGGTAAATTTGGGTAACACCAGAACAGTCGACATTGTGAAATGGGATCCTCGACGCGCACATGGTTTTACTTTAAAGCAGAGAAGTTGAATGGGTGGATGGATGGATACAACTTTATTAAACCTCCGGAAAGGTTTAACGCTGCCCCGACTTTGGTCTCCCACGGGGGAACGTCAAGGTCGTGCCTCAGCGCCTTCTCAGGGGCTAGGGTGGCTGAATGTGTTCAGAAGTATTTCAGGTAACAATGTGTAGCAAATAGCAAGCATTAACTGAAGCATATACGGACTGCAGAAACTTACGTTTTGCCTGCTACCTTTGAAATTTTCGGCGTATGTGCCATCAGTGAGAAAATATTCAGCCATGTCGTCTTTTGATAAATGATACGCTTCATCCTGAAATACAAAATGTTAGGGATACAAAACAACTGATTATTAATGGGAGAGCTGACTTCATTGTTTTTCTCCCAAATAACACTGCTTTTAGGAAACCAGGAATGAGAGAAGTACTAGGGAAATAGAAAGACCCCGATAAGAAATAGACGACGGAAAAGAAGACAAGCGTAAAAAAAAAGAACAAGATTTCTTCGAACAGTAGGAGCGCTATTTTTTAACCAACATATTTGTTTATTTAAACGGACGTTAAAACATTAGTTACTTATTACATAAGCTTTTTTCAAATAAACCTTCATTTAAGTATTTATTTATTTATTTATTTATTTATTTATTTATTTATTTATTTATTTATTTATTTATTTATTTTACCCTCAGGGTACAGAGTACATTTCAGAGGGGAACGGGCAATGTACAACAATAAAACAAGGAATACAAAGCACATGTCACACAATTATAGCAACTGAATGAGGCACAAAAATGAATACAACTAACAACTTCATAAAACTTAATAAAAAAGCAAGGAATGAACAATATTTTTATTTTTATTAGATGGTGAAGGCAATAAGCAGAATAAAGTAAATGTTGAATAAAACATAAGAGGCGGTAATTAGGTAATGATTGTTTTGAGGATATGCTTAAAATTAATGGAGTCAATGATGCTTGTTACCGATGCAGGCAGGGAATTCCAATCATTAGAAGTTCTTGGGAGATATGATTGGGTATATGTTACTGTGTCGCAATTGGGGACTTTGACTTTTTTGTTGGTGATTATGACGACAAGAAATGAAGGGAACAGGTTCGATTAATCGGGAACGAAGGATCGGATTGTGATAAAAAATTTATGAAACAGACAAATGCGAGTGTGCTTTCGGCGGGCAGCTAGGGGGATCAGATTTAGAGATGCCTTCATTTGGGTGACACTAGCTGAACGATGGTAATTAGCCAAAATGAAACGAGCTGCACGGTTCTGAACGGATTCGAACATGTGAGATAATGTTACCTGAGCAGAGTTCCATACAGATGAAGCGCACTCCATTTGAGGACGGACGTACGTGGTATATAGTAATAACTTTAGTGACGATGGAGCAAGAAAGAAGTTCCTTCGAAGGTAACCCAGTGTTTTGTTAGCTTTGGATGTTATATGTTCCGTATGTAATTTCCAGGACAGAGTGCTACTTATGTGGACGCCCAGGTACCGGTAAGATGTTACACTTTCGAGGCGGTGACTATGAAGAAAGTAAGTTGGACAAGTTGCATTCGACCGACAAATCCTCATAGACTTGCATTTTTTAATGTTTAGTTCCATTTTCCAAATATGACACCAATGAAGTATGTTATTGAGATCAGCCTGCAGAGAATGAATATCATTGTCATTAGATATTTTACGATAAATTACACAGTCATCAGCGAATAAGCAAATTCTGGAAGTAACAGTAGTGTGTAAGTCATTTATATAGATTAGGAATAGCAGAGGGCCAAGTACTGATCCTTGAGGAACCCCAGAACCAACCGGTGCAGTGCTAGAATTACCGTCATTAGTGCTAACAAATTGAACACGAGAAGAAAGAAATGCACGAATCCAGTTAAGAACTGCCGGATCAATTTTTAGAACACTTAGTTTATATAAAAGCAGTGAATGGTTAACTTTATCAAACGCTTTAGCAAAGTCAAGAAATATACAGTGAGTTAAAGAAGCGGAGTCCAAACAGAAATGCAAATCGTTAGTAAAAGAAATTAGTTGAGTATCACAAGAGAAATATTTTAGAAAGTCATGCTGAGTTGATGAGAAGAAGGTATTATCCTCAAGAAAATTAACAAGATGAGCAAAGATTATATGTTCCATTATTTTACATGATATACATGTGAGAGATATGGGATGATAGTTAGATGGATTATGTTTATCGCCGCCTTTATGTACTGCAAACTATCGACCAGAGGTGAATCAATCGTTTTAAACACAACTTCATTTGTGTTAATAGAGAGCAGTCTAAAAACTAAAATACTCTCTAGGTTTCTACGTAAAACCATCTGATGTGACTCCGGAAGTTTTGGATTGTCAGAGACAATTTAGGTGGAAACACATGAAGTTGTCCCATAGAACCATGTGTGTTGTCTGTAAGACGATATAGAAAAGATGAGAGTATTGAAATTAAATGCGGAAAGTATCAGCACAGATAAGAGGTTATTTTGAAGTATAGAGGACAAACTTCATTTCATTGACTTACGTTTTGTGAGGTCATCATCTACTAGTACTGCGACCGCTCCAGCGAATATTGCGCCGTAGAGGGCTGCAAAAGTTTCGATGCCGTTGACGAGCTTGCACCAAATACGCTCTCCTGCCTTTACACCGTGCGACCGAATTGCTGCCGCGTAAGCCTCCATTTTATCGAGGAGCTTAGCAGCCGTGATTATTTTGTCACCGTGCACCTGAAAACAAAGCAAATTCAACGTGATAATATTATCAGGCGTTACCGCCATGGCAGTAGAAGTGATGATTGTACAATATCTACGTTCGCGTCTTCTAGTGGGTTTTAAAGCAGTAAAGAAATGTTTTAAGAAGAGATCACTGAGTACCTTATTTTCAATACTGATAGGTCTTCGCGACAGTTAGAAAGACAGCATAACATTCCGTATTCAGATTATAGGTTTTCGTTTTATTGAATGCTCCGCCAGAAGGGCAATAATGGACTTCGTGCTTAATATTAACAGTACCGCCACTTCCACAAAGCTTACTGAGCGTATGTTATCAAGGAATTACGGAACGTTTTCTAATTTCCTTAATTCAATCTTCTTTATTCTTCCTGTATCCGTGTAATTGATGCTTCAAAAATGCTACTTTTTGTGATCGAACTTTTTGTAAGAGCTGTATAGTTGCATAGCATGTAATTCTGCTCCCAATGGCGTTCCTGGAAAGTGTTTCACACGTGTTTGTGTTTGTCCGCCAGAGCAACGTTGAATATGGAGTAGCGAATCGGAAACATAATCATTAGTTTTTGATTTTCTCCCCGTAAATACTACAAAATTGAGATATGTGTTTTTAAGCGAAGGCATAGGCTATAGAGCTGTCACAAAGTATTTGCGCGTTGCTAGTGAGAATTAAGATGTACTACTACACAGATGTTCTGACTGACAGATCTAACTATGGTGTTCGAATACACTAGGTGACATTGAAATTCAGAAAGACATATTTCCGAAGGGCTACTTGCCACACGACCATAATGCACTGCAAGCATATTTACTTTCAACGGTGTCAGCCTGATCGGTATCACTTTCTATCATTAAGACTTGTTTTCTGGATTGTGGTTCTGAGCTACTCTATGTGCCAATAGCCTATACTAATGTAGTGTGGAATACGATGGCAGTTTCATGTTTTTCCAATAGCATCTGCACGGGGTAATGGTAGACAAAAGCGCCAATATTTATATTTTTAGTTCACTACGCTGCACAGTTCATACACCGAAAAGGGAAAGGTCGGGACAGGCGGACACACACGAAAAGGCATCTATTTCAGATAGCACAAGAAATATATTTAGGCCAAACATCCATACGTATAAATTCACTTGATGGAAACTTACCAATATTTCCTTTGAACCTAGTGTCCGCAAGGCATCCCTCACGGCCATATGTATGGATACACGTGGAACGTCTCTTTCAGTATACGGGGAATATACGATATTATCCTGTATTGGTGCCTTCCATATCAGCTATAGAAATGGCATTGTTAAAACCACATTAGTTCTCATAAAACCATGCACACATTCAAACATAGAACATATATATTTGATTCACATTTCAGTTTCCTATAAGGTGCATGCCTCATTGTAGATAAACTATTTAGGCATGTAATAGCTCTCAGGAGAACTATGCACAATACCACGGAACAAAGAGAGTTTGTCAGAGGCAAACAAAACCAAAATATTAAATGTTGTCTCAAGAAAAATTACACACTGAAAGTAGAAACCACTTCATTGATTCCCGGACCACTTGGAAACCAACGAGTCACATATTGAACGAGATAAGTAAAAAAAAATTAAGCATTTCTGAACCTTAAATTACCTTGAATAGGTATCTTATCAAGCAGCATAAAAAAATGTGTCTTAATTTTTTCTGCGTCGCTAGATTTCGATAAACATGCTGCAGGACGCCTTATTCATGTTGCAGAGATTAGTCTTCAAGGCAGTTCAAAAGTGCCGGAGAAACCTGCATTATTCACTTGCCTTGAACAGCTGTTTTTAGCCAGTGCTTCCACTATTTCCACAGGAAAGCACATGATTATCGCACAATAAGAAGCATTTATCGGGTAATTCGCTAGTCAGAAGTGGGATATTTATTTGAAGTTAATGTGCCTGTAGGGCAGTCCCTCCGTCTCTGTGTCAGTAGGTCAAACGCTCTTTAATAATGGGCGACCGTGAACGGCGTAGCTCTTCTTCTTAATAATAATAATATTTGGGGTTTTACGTCCCAAAACCACGATATGATTATGAGAGACGCCGTAGTGGAGGGCTCCGGAAATTTTGACCATCTGGTGTTCTTTAACGTGCACTGACATCGCACAGTACACGGGTCTCTACCATTTCGCCTCCATTGAAATGTGACCGCCGCGGCCGGGATCGAACCCGCGACCTTCGGGTCAGTAGCTCGTCTTCTTTGCCTTGCCATAAAATATAAAATGATGGAACACCGGACCGATGCCAAGAAGACCTTCTCCTCCCTTTGCAAGTGATGTAAACTATGCTTAGTCTGTAATCCTAAATCTGTCTCTGATTTGGGAGGAGCATGCGTCAAAAAACGTTTTACCTTAACTGCCCACAACGTTATGTTTTTAGGGTACTTATAATGTTGCATATTCAGCGCATGGAAAACGAGCACTCGCTAACTTAAAGTATAAGAGAAGAAATCGATGCTGTAATCATGTAAATCACGGCTAGTGTGCTAGGTATATTACTACCTGTCATGAGTGGGCGTTTTAAAAGCGCTCCGGCGTGCATGGACACATAGCTGAAATGAATTTGATCTTTAAAGCTTACAAGAACGTTAGCCTATCTTCACTCATATTAAATCTCAATGAAACAAAACTACACAAGAAAGACAAGAGGGCGCAGCAATACTCTCAACTTACCAGAGTATATAGTCAGTCAAGAGTAGTGCTATGATTTATCTTATCTGTTGTGCCGTATTGCTGCCCCAAATGTTTTTTCCGGACAAGCATGAACTGGCCCGTCAGCGCATTAGATTAAACAAATGTCACCCGTATGTCGCGAAAACAACTATCTGTCGGAAAGGGAATACCGTTAACGAAAGGCTTTTCATTTCTACGCGAGGACAACCTATTTCTCTAGAAATTCATAGATAAATTTTAAGGCAGGTACGCTCATGAACTTTGTTAACGTTCGACTCTTCCGTCGCGCCGTTCTCGCGATTACAGAATCCTGGGCTCACAGTAAAATTTGTGTACCAGGCTAACGAACACCACCAGCTGTTCGTCGAGTGTATTTTTGAAACAGTAGTTACGCTATCAAAGTATGAAGAGTTTGACATTACCGACACGAACGTGCAAATTTCATATTTGCTTTGTCTTTTTAGCGAGATTTAATACTTGGATGACGCCTTAACCATTGCCTACAAGAGCAAAACGGGATAGCGTAATCGGACACCGTTCTATCGTCTTCTCATTCTCTTGTCTGCTTTGGAATTACGGTACACACGTCAACCGCGCCTCCAGGAAAGGAACGCCTGTGCGCGTTGTATTGGCTGTTTTAAACGGTCTTAGAATGCGTACTGCAAGTACACTTGCGAAGCACCGACTTTGCAATAATTTATAATTTTTCGAAGTAAAAAATCACCGACTATGCACCTGTAAGGCGATACGCGCACCTACGCAGCTGAACATTTTGTTCACGTTGTGGCTTTTGATTATGACGATTTATGCCTGGGCGCTTTGTAATGGGTGGGTCTTCACACCACCCGTTCATTACGCAGTCCACGTGTTGTGAATCCTGGTGTGATTCTACGCTTCTTCCACGGCATGTTAAATGTGCTCGCGCGCTTGGAGCTGGTAGAAGACTATTTTTAACGTGACATAACTGAAGAGCTCGTTTCGCGAGAATTCCAGTATCGGCGCCGGTAGTGGCGTGCTTGGTAGTGAGCGAAAAAGCAGCGTTGGCCGGAAGCGAAAATTCGAGGTGGATGCTAATAAAGATAGGAGCCGCAGGGCCTTTGGACTTTGGCTTTCCTTGCGGTCCAGTTTAGGTCTCCACTGAGGAGCGAAGGAAGGCTAGCCATTGCAAAGGCGATAATGTGTGTGCGTGCTTGTGTATGTACGTGTGTGTATGTGTGTGAGTGTGTGTGTATGCGTGTGTGTGTGTTAGTGTGTGTGTGTATATATATGTGTGTGTGTTTGTGTGTGTGTGCGCGTGCGAGCGTACGGATGTCGCTTTCGATTTCTAGTCTTAATTTTTTCCTGAATTTTTTAATGGTTTCCGGCAGACCTTACTGCCACGCAAAATGCCTGAATATCATTCTGGTTTCAGCTTCTGAGTTTTATTTTTTTCATTCATCCCAATCTGTCGCTCTCGAATGGCGCCCATTTTTCTTTCACAACGAACGCCGTCCAAGCTGACACTGGAATTTCTGCGGCGTGCATCTCTCACGCTGTCGCAATGACATTCCAACAAGCATTTGCAGGAAGCTGAACATCATAGGCATGCGCAATTAAATGTCCTGTAGCCAGGATGTTCACAATTGACCGCCTAATTTATTGCTAAAATAGAGGCACAAACACGTTCCCACAAAAAAAAAATTACGCCGTACGAGAGAATGTACTACTTCCTTGATATTGCATGAGTGAACTTCCGGCAGGATGTAGTAACGACGGTTTTACGACCAAGCGTAAGAGACGCAAAGAAAGAAGGAAAGATAGGTCTACGCCCCACTGGGTATTCGACATAAAATTCAGTACGATACATAAGCGACAACCGTTTGTTGAATATCGGTGCTTTACCTTTCACGATGTTATAAAAAGGCACTATGAGTGCAATGCTTCATGCCACAGTTGACATCATGCCTCATGACCGGCGGTAAAACGACGATGGCGCTTTGGCATTTGTGGGTCATAAACCCTCTCATACAGAGAAATAGGAAATGCTACAGCCGGCATAACTGACATAAAAAAAATTACACCATCTCCCGCTAAAGGGAACCATGTGTAGATGTGAAGCAGCGGGCGCTAACGCTTACATTGGCGGTGGCGTTGACGCTGGTGCTCATCGCAGCGTTGCGCAGGACAGAAAACTGGGGGAGGCGCAAAGCACGCAGTGATGGAGCGGTGTTTCCTACTGGAACATGCCAATCGCTGCTAATGGGCAATGAGAGACAGAAGACTCCGACTGGACACAGAGACCCGCAGTCCGCTTTTAGTTAACGCGCACGCTGCGAATTTTTATTGTTCAACAACGCACAGGAGAAATCTCCCACCGGCACCACCTTGGAGGTCAAGATCCATTGCCATATATACGGGGTGGCCAGTGAACGGTTGTGCAGCGCGAGCAGTCGGTTTTTTCAACCAAGAAACTCGCTAGCAGACGCTGCCTGCGTCGGCGTCGCGAGGCGAGAGAGGGGGGGAGCGTAGGAGAGGGGAGAGGGAGGGGGGGGACGCGCATGTGCAGTGGGAGTGTGGACGCCGCGGGCAGGGATGCCTAGAGGAGAGAGGGGGGAGGGGGGGGCGTAGGAGAGGAGAGAGAGGGGGGGACGCGCATGCGCAGTGGGAGTATGGACGCCGCGGGCAGGGATGCCTAGAGGAGAGAGGGGGGGGGAACGTAGGAGGGGGAGAGAGGAGGGGAGGCGCATGCGCAGTGAGGGTGTGGTTGCCGCGGGGAGGGATGCCTAGAGGAGAGAGAGGGGGAGAGGAGGTTTTTTATTTTTATTTTTTTTTAAAGGTTTGCGCATGCGCAGTAAGGGTGGTCACGCCGGCACACCACCACCGGATTAAGCTTCGCCATAAGATGCTTCACATCTAAAAATTATTGGCTTTACACACGACACTTTAGCTAGCAACGCTAGACCGTTGAAAGAATCATGACCATCACTGACCAGGATCTACTTGGTGTCGCTGCAGATAAATGAATTAAGTTGATGAATGTGCGTATGGTACTGCAAACTTGAATAAATATCATTATTAACTGTGAAGCCTTTATTAGCGAACCAAAGGCACTTTGAGTGTTTCTATCTATCTATCTATCTATCTATCTATCTATCTATCTATCTATCTATCTATCTATCTATCTATCTATCTATCTATCTATCTAGCCGCCTAGGTCTGGGTGCGGTCGTGATGGCCTCCATAACTTGGTGTTTATCTAAATTGGCATGGGAGGGTAAGAAGTTCTGAAGAATATGACTGCCTGGTCATGACATGAATAACGTGACAATCATGTCACGTACGTCGTCAAACCCTTTCCTCCAGACACGTGTGGCGCATACCCGCATACCAAGGGCCGCGGTATGCTCGTATGCGCCACAAGTGATTGGCAGTTTTGTATCTACCCAGGAACAGCGAGAACATACATTGGTAATATAAATGCGAGGGCGTTAAGAAAAATCGACATCAGCAGCGTTGAACCGACGAATACAAAGAATGAAAAGCAGCGTACCAGCAGGAATCGTAGCCAATCATTCTGGGTGGCTGTGAGGTATTCTACGACAGAGCCACGCCAGGTCTTGAAACTGCTTGGAAAAGTAATAATGATATCTGGGGTTTTACGTCCCAAAACCACGATATGATTATGTGAGACGCCGTAATGGAGGGCTCCGGAAATTTTGAACATCTGGTGTTCTTTAACGTGCGCTGTGCTTTGAAAAAGAGACCCTGTGCAGGTGTAATGTCGGTGCGACGTCAATTGTGGTTGCAGTGCTGGCTGCCTACTTTTATAACAAAGCAATAAACATTACATAGGCACTACTGAGGTACAGGCTTGATGTCGGGTGAATTTCAATTGTGGTTCCAGTGTTCGCTCCGCTTTGATAGCAGTATAATAAACATAATATATATATGCCTATGATTCAGCAAGGCTAAATTCAAGCGTTGTAGAAGCCGAAGAAATAGGCTAATCGAATCATATTCATTAAAAAAAAAGGTTTGCAGCGCAAGCAAGTAAGTGCTGAATGAAAAGGAGACCAAGTGAAGAACGGAAACAAAGGGGGACATGAGGGTATGTCCGTTGTTTACTGCGTCGACTTTTTCTTCAGCACTTACTTGTTTGCGTTGCACACTCTTTCAAAAATGCACTTTAAGCTACCAGACCAAATCGCTGTTCTTATTTAATAATGTTCACATCATCGCACAGTAGCGTGCACTTTGTTTCAATAACACTGGGGTCTGTGCTCTAACGTGATTGATAACGCTACGTCACACCATAAGTTACACTTTCAACGCCAGTGTAGTAAACGCTCCTGACAAGCCCACGATGCGGACACAATTATTTGACTTACAAAAACACGTCGGTGCACCTGATAACGCTTCGCTCAAAGCCATAAATGCTGCATAGTTATTACTCGCCGGCTGGTTCGCATGAAAGTGATTCCTACAAGGCGTGCGATCTGCCGAATTTTTTGTCCCTATGATTCGGCAAGCTATATTCAAGCGTTGCCCGACCTCGGAGGAATATGTTAACTAATGTGACATATGATATTCACACCATCGCACCGTAAAGTTCACTTCATCTAGATAGTACTGACGTCTGTACTCTCACGTGAGTGCTGACGTTACGTCATGCTATAACTTACCTTTTAAACGCCCGCGTAGCCGATGTGCCACGGAAGCCCACTATGTGTACACAACTACTACGCTTACAAAAACACGCCGATTCAACTCATAACATAGGGCTCAAAGCCAAAAAATGCAGCACAGAACCACTACTCGCTGACTACTTCGCATGAAACCGATTCCCACAATTTTTATTGACCAACTACCTTCTAGCATAATTTGGCGCTCCCATGTGGAAATTTATCATTTGAATTGAATTCCAAAATGCTTTTCATATGAGAGACTGTTGATAATTGTTTGGGTTTGACATCTCAGAACCACGATAGAACTATGAGGAATACTGTACTGGAGGGCACCGGAAATTTGTGCAACGTGGATTCCGTTACCGTCCACCAAAATCTAAGCACATGGCACTCTACCATTTTGCCTCCATCGACATGTGGGCGCCTAGGCAGGTAAATAATCCCGCCCGCTTGGGGCCAGCAGTCAAGCACCCCAACCACAAGACCACCGTGGAGACCCGTGAGGGACAATAATATACTAATATTTCTGGAAAAATATTTTTCAATTGTCAAATAAGTTTTCATAAAGACTATCAACTATTCACTGGTGCCGATATCATGTGCAATGATGGTGTAGTGTTTGCCAAAATTTCTAAAGAAAAGTGCCGGAACGCCATCTGCAGTATTGAAACCAGTGATTGAATTACCACGTTAATTTCCATTCAAGGAAAGTAGATATGGGCCGATTGTAACGATCTTTTAAATAACTACTGTTTTACTCGTGATGTCAGTCGAGATTGAAGAATCAAATACAACCTACATGTATGATGTGGAAACTTGGGCAAGTTGGTAGGACATAAATAAATATACGAACAGCGCATAAGGACAAAGACGGAAGAAGGAAACAACACAGCGCCTACATGTATGAACTTAGGTGAAGCGATAATATTGAGACGCAGGCAATCACATGCCATGAAATTACATGCAATACCTGTACGTTGATATCAGCCTTTTTTTTCTTTCCAGAGAGAGTGTTACGGCTTTTCTATCTGAAATACCAGGCATCGCACATTCTTTGCCGTGACGAGGACTACTGCTAAGACCACATCAGTTGGCAAAATCATGTTTCGTCTTTTTCGAACACTGATAAAATGTGCTTATTACCCATTGATAATTTTAGGCAAAATGCACCACTGTTGCTTCATTACTTTTATTTTTTTTATGATTGTGAGATATTTAGTGGAACCAGCAGCTGTGTCAATAAATATCCGTAAAGGATCTCAGAGAAGTCTTCAGGTCGGGTCAGACTCGTTATCGGCATGAAACTGCCTGATAATTGCATGACAACGACGAATATTAGCAGCAATGACGAAAATTAGGAACAGTGAATAATAAATGCTTTGGGGCTTCATTCTTTCGTCAAAAAAAAATGCCCTTGAACGTGGCAACTGCTCGCACAAGCAAAATAATCTATCGCGTGCTTAGGAGAAGAGCACTCATTACGAAAGTTGTGGCTATAGCCCAGCTTCATATAGTATAGGTGCCTAGATGTTATTCGAGATGTCATCCTGGCCTTCAGTTGAGTATCTCATTCTTCATGTAATATCTGGCATGTGTTGAGGATAATATTAAGCTTACCGTTCCTTCTTTATTCTCATTTGTTTGATGGCATTTTTTGTCAGGTCGCTGATCGTGGCTCTTTAGGATATAATTCGGGGCCGAAACAGAAAGCATGGTTACTTCAGCTCGCCGCCTGAAATACGAAAACAAATTAGTTAGGACGATTCAGTGGTTCAGGAAAATACGGAACGCTTCCATAAACTCCTCCGAATGACAGTACGGAATTTACTTATAAAAGTACACTGAGTAAATCGAAACGCCCGAGTGGGCGATTGTGACGCGAAAAAGTTTAGCCTAGGTGGCCAGTGCTAAATCTTTAGCTTACTCATTGAAGTTTACAAATAGAGCAAGTGCCTAAGTGGAACGATGAATTATGGGCATAAAGGATGCAAGAAGTTTACCTAGTCGATATTAACTTCGCCTGGAATCGGTGCCCTTCGGCCAACGATGTTAGCTGGCGGTCTTGCTGGGCAAACGCTGGTGTGATGTAGAGCTTTTATTTACCCAGTGACGCAACTTCCGGCAATTTCATCGGTTGATGACTGCGTAGATCTGACACTAAGTTACAGGAAAATAACGCTATAGAGAAAGCTGTATAGAGCATGGACAATAAAGTGCTGCGGGCACCGTGATGTGGTGCATATAACAGCTGTTCTCAAAGGTGCGCAGGCGGTGCAGCAGAGGATGTGTGCCGATGATGAAAAAAAATATTTCCGTTTTTTTTCCGGATATGAGGGGATAAGGAATGCGATCGTGGATAGAGAAAAAAAACCGGCAGGGCAGGTTATTAGCGCGCGCCTGTTGGCGCCCGCTCCTGCGTTGACAGGCGTCGTGGTCACCGTTGCCGTTGCCGTCGGTGGCGTAACGGTTAGACATGAAAAACTAAGCGATAGACATAAAAAAATAAAATCAGAAAAATTACTTAGAATAACAGGAATTTGAGCCCACGCCATGTGCGTGGCAGTCGAGTATTCTACCACAGAGCCACGCGGGGGGCTAAACTCTTTGCAAAAATACCCTATACCGGCCTCATATCGGCAACGAATCGCGTGAACCTATGTAATATAGCGTGGCAGAATAGTAAAATAACAACCAGTCGTCACACAATGCTAACTGCGCAAAGAGTGCGTGGTTTAATGCGTCCCACTCACTGCAAAGTGCTCCGCCATGGCGATGAGGAACATCGTCATTAGCCACATGCAGCATCAACAAAGTGCACATAATACCTTACACGTGCTTAGTGGGTACCTCACTTAGCCGCAGAAAGAAGAAAAATTACACCATCTCCCGCTAAAGGGAGCCATGTCTACTGGAAAAATTACGCATGCCGTCATTCGGAAAAACATGCAGATTCCGCATATCCTATAAAAATTAAATGATGTACGGACGTATACGATGCTTACGGAAAAATTGTAGACATACGAGTATCATATGTACATAGAAAAATTCCGTATGCGTACGATGTAGCCTTAGACATGCGATGCCGTATCTGTTATACGATAGACTCATACGCGATACGATATACGAGTATGATACGACATGCGACCGCATGATACGAGACACGATCCGTACGTGCTATGCGAGAGATCACGTGCACTAGTAGTATACGAGCATGTGTCTACCTGACCCATGACCATAGCGAGCGCACGAGCGCTCCCTCTGTCACATAGAGAGCCTCCCTCCCTCTGTGCCCGTCAAACGCTCCCTCGCGACCGTCGTCTCCCTCTCACCCACCATGTATACGCTACATCCACCGCGCGCGCGCCACCTACGTCGCTGTCTCGTGCTGAGCGCTCCTGCCAGTGTATCGCACGCTGCCGCGTCTAAGAAATGCGCTGCGACGTCCTGCTGCTGCGATCTACTGATATACCCGTAAGCGTGTAGCCATCCTGGCCGGATACCTGAACGCCAGTGCTGAAGCGCTGCCCTACCCTCGCAACCAGCTAGCGTGATGTCCTGTGTGTGCGCAGTGAATAGCGCCCGTCGCTAGCTGTGCCTACATGCAACCAAATGGTGACAGGTGTGTGTGTGTGTGCCTGCAGGAAAGGGTATAATCTGCAGGGATCTCGTAACACCTGGGAACCCGAAGGGTGCATGACGCGACCTGCCACAACTCTAGTACATCGGGAGAACCACCTATGTGTCACCATGGGACTGCTGCTCCACCACGTCCCGCTGCTGCATACAGCTGCAAAGGGTACCCGCCAGTGAGAATGCCATGCCTCATGCAGTAAGGGATGGCGGGTCAAATGCGATATCTCGCAAACGGCAGGGACCTGTGTGAGAGATCTGCTGTCTACATCCTCATAATATGAGCATGGTCAGTGGTGCAGACGTGAAGTGCGTGTGTGGTGTGCGTGTCAGTACAGTGTGTCGTGTCGTCTCGCATACAGTGCACATGTGTATATCTGCATACGGAGTACGCGTGCAGAATAAAGGGTCTGTATGCCAGTGTGAATGCCAGGGCCTCATGTAGATAAGGGTGGCAGATAGTGCCATCCGTTTGCAGTGCCGCGTGAGACCTGCTGCTGTTTCTACATCTCGTCATATCTGGCATGTCAAATGGCGGCAGGTGTGAAATAAAGTGCATGTGTGTGGCGTGTGCCAGGGTGTCGTGTCGCCTGACAGTGTGCATGTTTATGCTACTCTGCGTGTGAGAAACTGCCACTGTTTCTACATCTCGACACATGGAGCATACCAGTGGTGGCAGACGTGACAGTGCGTGTGTGGTGGTGCGTGCAGGGCGTAGTCTGTCTGACAGTGCGCATCTTTGTGGTATCTGCGTGGTGCATGCGAGTGTGTATCTGACAGTGCACATCATTTAGGCTATCTGCGCGTACATGTGCAGATAAATATATCAGTTTACTTTGATCTCTCATAGCTGTCCTCTACAGTCTGACTATGAGACCTGTCTGCATGTATGATCGCTAAACCAAATCACACACATACTGTACAGTCAGTGTGCCTACAGAGATAGATTTAGTGTCGAAATGGACGGTACAAATCATATGGCATCTGATGCGGAAAGGCATATATGTAGCGTATCATGCGGTCGCACGACACAAATCGCACGACAGCGTATCATACGGCATCTATACTCATTTCATATATATGAGCGTATATACGAGATACGATCGTATATCATATATATGATTTATGCGATCGTATCATGCGATCGTACATGCGATCGTATACATATTTCGTATGTACGATCGTATCTCGTACATACGATTTCACTAGTGTAGATGCGAAACAGCGGGCGCTACCGCTTACACTGGCGGCGGCGTTGACGCTGGCGCTCATCGCGGCGTTGCGCAGGAGGCGCAATCTCGCAGTGATGGACCGGTGTTTCCTACTGGAACATGCCAATCGCTGCTAATGGGTAATGAGAGACAGAAAACTCCGATTGGACACAGAGACCCGCAGTCCGCTTTTAGTTAACGCGCACGCTGCGAATCTTTATCGTTCGACAACGCACAAGAGAAATCTCCCACCGGCACAACCTTGCAGGTTACGATCCAGTGCCTAAATATACGGGGTGGCCAGTAAACGGTTGTGCAGCGCGAGCAGTCGGTTTTTCAACCAAGAAACTCACTCGCTAGCAGACGCTGCGTGCGTCGGCGTTGAACGGTAGTGCAGCGCTAGCAGTCGGTTTTTGAATGCGAAGCATTTCTTAGCGAACTTCGGATACTTTGAGCGTGTCTATCTATCTAGCCGCCTACGACATTTGTGCTTTCCTAGCCGTATCGTTAATGGGATTTATGCAAAAATTGGTATGACATAACATGACTGTATGGCGAACATGAATGATTGGTCATATCATGAAAATCATGAATAACTTGTCATGAATAATAGCCTTTACACGCCATGGCCATAGTGCTCCTGACGCCGTTTTCTTAACTTGATATATTCAAAAATTGCTACGATGAGACATTTCTGCATGACCAACAGAAATGACAGGGGGGTAATATCAAAATCATGACCTGCATGTCATGTACAACATGATTCACATGCCACACTCATGGCACGCTGACGGCCGTTTGGCTAGCTTGATATACACCAAATTTAGTATTGCGTGACGCGACTGTGTGACGAACATAAATGCCAAGTGGTCATATGGAAATCATGACATGTCATGTGCCACATGACTTGCATGTCGCGGTCATCGCACGCTCGCGGCTGTTTCGCTTACATGATATACACGAAATTTGATATTGAGTGACGTGACTGTATGACGAGCATAAATGAAAAGTTGTAACATGGAAATCATGACATGTTATGTAACATGGAAATCATGACATGTTATGTAACATGGAAATCATGACATGTTATGTGCAACATGACTAGCATGATACGCTCATGGCACTCTCGTGGCCGTTTCGCAACCTAGATATATACCAAATTTGGTATTCAGCGACGAGATTGTATGATGAGCATAAATGACAAGTGGTAATATGGAAATCATGACATGTCATGTGCAACATGACTTGCATGCCACGCTCATGACACTCTCTTGGCCGTTCCGTTGCTTGAGTTGATATACACCAAATTTTTAAGGCGAAAGCCTTTAAATATATCATGCTCACGTCCGTTCGTCCATCCGTCCGTTCGTCCGGACGTCCGGCCGTGCCCTGGCACGGTGCCAGGTGTGGGCGCCGGGGTGCGCAAACGGACGCCAGTCGCGTTGGACTCTGCACGCGCTGCGCGCTTTGCTTGCGTAGCGTCGCTGTCCTCCGCGTGTCTAATCATGCAAGGAGGGAGACGCGCGCATCGCGTTCTATTCTGACCGACCCCGTCCCAATGGGCACAGGCGTTCGAGGAATACACTTTGGAATTTACAAAGTGTCCGTCAAATTATACGATGGAACGCGGATGGCGTCTTTCACGACGCGCAAAGCGAGAGTACGAACGCATGCAAAACGGAGGCAGATTGGTCTCGTGTTGCTGCGATTCGAGGTAAAGAATTTAAAAAAGAAAACACACATACATTCCGTTTGTGTGCCATCCCACTGAGTGTGTAAAAAAAGACATGGCATAGTCCGTCGAATGGAAACAACCCTTTCGTCGAACACGCTTTGGAATGTACAAAGTGTCCCTTTTGAGCGAACTGATTTTTTCCTGAAACATCTTGCGCACAAAACAAGGGGTTTTCCTTTTTAAAAATGCAGTACCAACCAGCCCAAGCAGCTATCTTGTTGATATTCACCAAATTTGGTATTGCGTGACGGGACTGTATGACGAAGATAAATGATCAGTGGTAATAGGGAAATCATGACATGTGATGTGCAACATGACTTGCATGCCACGCTCATGGCGCGCTCACGGCCGTTTCGCAAGCGTTAATATACACCGAAATTTGGTATTGAGTGACGTGATTGTATGATGAGCATAAATGAAAAGGATAATATGGAAATCATGACATGTCATGTGCAACATGACTTGCATGCCACGCTCATGGCACTCTGGTGGCCGTTTCGTTAGCTTGATATACACCAAATTTGATATTGCGTGACGTGACTGTATGAAGAACATGAATGACATGTCCTAACATGTAAATCATGACATGCATATTATGTACAGCATGATTTGCTCCCTTGCTGGCTGCTTCCGGATTACATCGATTCCCACAGTGAGGTGTGATCTGCCAGTTTTTTCAATCAAGAAACTCGCTAGCAGACGCTGCCTGCGTCCGCTTTCCGAGGCGAGAGAGGGGAACGTAGGAGAGGAGAGAGGGGGGGAGGGGACGCGCATGCGCAATGGGGGTGTAAACGCCGCAGGAGAGATCCCTAGAGGAGAGAGGGGGGGCGAAGACGCGCATGCGCAGTGGGGGTGTGGTCGCTGCGAAGAGGGATGCCTAGAGGAGAGAGAGGGGGAAGCGTAGGAGAGGAGAGAGGGGGAGGGGACGCGCATGCGCAATGGGTGTGTAAACGCCGCGGGAGGGATACCTAGAGGAGAGAGAGGGGGAGCTAGGTGAGGAGGTGCGTGGAGAGGGTTTGCGCATGCGCTGTCAGGGTGGTCACGCCGCACACCACCACCACCACCACCACCAGCACCGGATTGAACTTCGCCATAAGATGCTTCACATCTAAAATGACGTAGTAGCTGCTGTGCTACTTCACAAAAATCATTGATTTATTGTATAGCCCATACCTTGCTCAAAGCCATAAATTCAAACACTGGTGGTCTTGCCCAACACTAAGCTGCGCTCAGAATTCGCATTAGGCAGTATTGTAATTGCTGTCGAATTTTGTTTTCTAACGTCTGCATGATAATATGCCTTCGCTATAACTTTTAAAAGTTCTTGTCTCGATACCTTTGCCGCTATCACAAAAGGCATACACCACAGTTTGAATAAGCATTCATGACAAAATGAGGAATTTTCTGTTTCTAGATATGAGAAATTTCCCGAGATAGCTAAAACGGTGCCGTATTTGATGAACACGCTGTATTTTATTGTCGCTTGCGGGCTGTTCCATAATCCTAGAGTAACTTACGCTTTTCTGCTGCGACTCAGTTGCCGAGAATTTATTTCGTTATTACAATGGAAGATCATGAGTTAAAAGTAGCGAGAGGTGACATTTTAGAGGCTGACGAGAGCGAATATCATATTTATTTCAGGGACAATTTGAGAAATTCGGCGCCTAGCCTATATTTGCTGTGTGGAACTTCGGCTGCTCCAATCAAAGACGTCACACGAGATCAAGAGAGGGTACCAGCCTTTGTGGTGCATCGCATTGGGGTTAAATACTGCAAAATATTTACTGCATGCCAAAACATAAATAAATTGCCCAAATTATTCTATTATTAATATTTCCCTTTACCAGTGGCCTTATTTATTGTACCCGACTCTCTTCTCTGTTTTTTTAGTTTACCGAGTATGGCTCTTTCCCAGCTCAACGGTAAACGTACACTGTTCAAATCATTTACTGAAATAAAAACAGAAATTCTCTGGAAGCTCTCTTGCCACAAAATTTCTCTAAAGCTGTTTTCTCTTTTGAATTTTTCTGTGTTTCGACATATTTCTTTTACATAATTTTCTGCATAAACGGAATTCTCAGTTTTACGTAACAGAAAAATAATTTGTGTTCTGTTTGTCATCTTTCGGTAATTTGACTTTGATTTTCTGTTTTACTATACAGGAAACTTCATGCCTATAAAGACATAAATTTCAGTTTTGAAAGATACTCTACGTCCACCATTCACTATGCTTTGCGACCTTTCCCGGCAACGTTCTTGTGAGGTGGCAGATGGCACAACTTCTTTCGTTTTGTTGTTTGCGTTCGTTATTGTCAGGGTTTCCACTGACTTTTGAGTCGAATTTCGCCAAACGACGAGCGAAAAATTGCCAAATATTATTGAAGTTTTTTCAATACCAGTCGCATTACCCGCTTCACCATGGTACGGCTTGATGTGCCTGGTTCTTCGACTAGCCGTGGCATGGGCTTGGTGGCGCAAGGGTTACCACTCATTATGAACAGAATTCTCATCATATCCTTCCATCGTATTCCGCTCGTTTCAAATGTGAAAGTGTGGTACACCTTGGGCGAAAAGCGCGAAATCGTTGTTTGTAGGCAGCTTTACGTCCCCATGTATGAATTAGAAAGGTTTACCGAAGGTAACACGACAGAAGGCTGTGATTCTTATACCTTTTGAGCATGAACTAGTGTGTGACACCGGGCGCCAGTGTCCATTTCTTATAGTCACTTGCACCTTCACGCGTCATTTCGATGCGTCTGAGGCATGAAATTAAATGAACAGGTAGACAATGCAAAATGTTGTATATGCACACACGCCACGCATCCGCCTCTCGGTCATAAATATTCCCTACGTACGGGAACCCCACCACGCTTTTTGTGCGGTCAAGCTTGCGCTACACATTCGTGCCAGTATAGTTTCTAGGCTGCCTAGGGAAACCGCCCATAGCGGTCTGCCCGAAGATTATGTTAATAACAAAATTAAACTCTAAATACCGAATTAGGGGGCACTGCAGCGGTGAAGAGAGGTCGACAAGCTATTCAGGACCGTTGGAGCTATGGTCAGAACAAGCGGCCTTACCGTCATCTAGCCTCTTCAGAAGCGAAGCTTTAGAGAAGCTTAAAGCACCAAAAGAACTTAGTCCAACACCGCCGCCTCGCAGCACGCCAAAGTAGTCTGCTGACCTACATTTTGCTGGGGGGAGGTTGCTGGGGGACGCACCAGTGACTCCGGGATGTAGCTGAATTGAGGAGACGCAAGAGAAACAGGACAGACTTGGCGAATTGCGCGTAAAGTGCGCATTTTACTGGACAACGATCTCGTTTTATCCTTCGCCTGGCATTTACACTAACAGAGAGCAAAGCCACTTTACCTCTAGGCAAACACCACCTGAAAAGAGCGTGTTTATGGCACCAACCAAGGGGCAAACCGTGGCTTCACATTTTACACTGGACTATGCAGTGCGATTGTTTCCCACTCCAGCATTTGGAGGCTAAAGCCTTTAATGTCTCATGCTCACGTCCGTCCGGCGTCGGTCCGTCCATGTCCGCCCGTCCGTGTCTGTCCGTCCGTGTCTGTCCGTCCGTCCGTCCGTCCGTCCGTCCGTCCGTCCGTCCGTCCGTCTGTCTGTCCGTGCCGTTCGTCCGTCCGAGCCCTGGCACGGAGCCAGGTGGCCGCCGAGGTGCGCAAATGGACGCCGGTCGCGTCGGACTCTACAGCGCTCGCTCTATGCTTCCGTAGCGTCGCTGTGCCCAGCGTTTGGAATCATTCTGACCGACGCCGTCTCAATGGACACAGGCGTTCGCAGAACACACTTTGGAATTTACAAAGGGTCCGTCAATTTTAAGCGCTGGAACGCGGATGGCGTCTGCACGATGTGCAAAGCGCGAGAAAATACGAACGCATGCGAACGGAGCGAGATTAGTCTCGCGTCGGTGAAATTCGCGGTAAAAAATTTAACAAGAAAACACGCACACATTCGGTTTGTGTGTTATCCCACTGAGAGTGTAAAAGAAAAAGACATGGTATAGTCAGTCGAATGGCCACACGCTTTCGCCGTACACACTTTGGGAATGTACAAAGTGTCCTTCAATTTTTTTGTAATCCTCCTTGGTAAAGATGCACACCTTTTCCGCCAATTTGGCGAATAGTAAGCACCAGTGGCAACCCGTGGTTATCGTGTAGGACGTCTCCACAAAAGGCACTTTTCGCGACCGCCAAAACACATCTAGTGTTTGACTAGTTTGGCATAATTTTTTCGCAAACTCTGTGTTATCCTAATTTGATAGGTGATAATAATCGGCTCCCCGCTTTGTTCTAGAGAGGGCTTTGATTGTACCAAACTTCACACTTTTGTAGAGGATGAAGCATGCTAGCAAGTTATTTTGGCGAAGTTGATTTGATGAACAGTGTCTTGACAAGCCTAACATAATTTTTATGTTGAAGGACGGATAAAACAGTGTTCAGTATATCATACGAAATGGCTGTGATATTTACAGAAACCATTTGTGTACTGGGTAAAACTGACAAATTACATTATTTGAAAAACACGATATCCATTTCTCCTAATACAAGATATTCCATGCAGGTATACAGAAAATACCTATAACTTTTATGTTATTTAACATACATTTTTTACAATGATATATAGTCGACGATGGTTCCAATGGGTGCTTGTAATGTTTTTAACTGCTTTAGTGTAGCGCGAAAGGCCTGGCGATACTGGTATATGTTGCGATTAGTGGTATTTGATGTCTGCATAGCGATAGTGCACGGTACAAAAGTGGTCTGATTTTTCAAAAGGGTCCACCGCGGTGGTGTAGCGGTTAGGGTGCTAGACTGCTGACCCGAAGGTCGCGGGTTCGATCCCGGCCGCGGCAGTTGCATTTCGATGGAGGCGAAATGGTAGAGGCCCGTGTACTGTGCGTGATGTCAGGGCACGTTAAAGAACACCAGCTGGTCGAAATTTCCGGAGCCCTCCCCTACGGCGTCCCTCATAATCATATCGTGGTTTTGGGAAGTTAAACCCCGGATGTTATTATTATTTTTATTATTACTTTTGGAAATGAACATGTTGTTGCTAGTAGCGCTGTGTGGTGTCGTTATGTGCCTTCTCGTGTCCGTGCGTTCTCTCACGCCGCATCAAAGCAGTTGAAACGATAAAAACTATGTTCCATCATTATCACGCAATGCTCACCTGCCATACGCAGCTGGCTAAACATATTACGATATATTACATTACCGGAAAACGGATGTAATTACCGAGCAGAGACCCGGGCTAATATTCCATTCTGATAAGCCTACGACATCACCGCTGCAGGGCGTTTTGGTATTTGTCCGCGATTGACCAGGATTTTGTTTTTCGCCATAGATGGAACGGCACAGGATGTTTTAGAACTGACTCGCTAATTAGAGCGACGAATGAAGGAAACACGGCATTACAAGTGCGGGTGCCCGAATATTCGAGTTTTGAATTCGAATCGAATAATACCTAATCGAATAATTCGATTCGACTTTCGAATACCTAGTATTCGAAGTTTCGGAAGATTCGAATGGACGAAAATAAATCGCGACACAGGCCAATAGTGTAGCTTAAGGAATGGGGTGGCCAAAACTAACGCTGACGTCGTTACAGAAGGCCTTCCCGTTCAGCAATAATTTGGTTCAAAAGTGAGCGCATGTTTATTTTAAAGGCTACCCTATTGAAAATCCCAGCATTGCCCACCAAAAAATATGGTGGGATTGCTGGAAATTCTGGTGGGTATGACGGGAAATGTGGTGTACATGCTGGGAATAATGGTGGGCATCGTGGGACGCGGGTGGGTACGCCGGGTGGATGCTGGGATAGTAGGTGGGTTGGTGGACCCTCGGTGGGTATAATGGGTGCGTGGTGGATACACACGGATGGTGGGTGCCGGGATATGTGATGGGTGTGCTGGATGGATGCAGGGACACTTCTTGTTTGGTGGGAGACACGATGGGAACAGTGGTTGGATGGTGGCATACGTGCTGGGTGCATGCTTGGTGCAATAGATGTGATAATAAAACATGATGAATAGCGATTGGCACGTATCTTGCTGATTATGAATGCTTGGTGGTCAGTTGTATTTATGATGCATCGAAGTACGCATTCGAGAAAATCTTCGATTTGTCATGATACAATCTTTGAGCTCTAGGACTTTGTGCACCAATGTTCAACGCGCATCCACCCGTATTTTCCATGCATTGGAAATGGAAGTGAAAAAAAGTTCACTTCTGAACCAGCGGGAGAAGGCAAGTGTTACACACGACAATTCACCTAAACCTGACCTAGAAATACCGGATAAAAGCATATGCTGTGACATTTTAGAAGTGCAACACCTCTAAAAATGACATTTTGCGTCGCCCTACATACTCGGCCCTAATTCGCGGTAAAGGTATGGTGTCCGTTGTCACATATTGCTATACATAACTTGCAAGTACGTCACACTGCGGAACTCTGGGATACGATCTCGGCATATGCGCCGCCATCACCGAGCACATGGCAGCGGACGACACCGAGTCAAGCTGTGCGGCTCTCGCGTTTCCCGTCAACGCCGTCCGTCGCAATGGCGATGTGTGCGATATTTGACTGCCGCACGAGAAGTAAGGACCAGAAGCGGGGACGTACTGTTTGCAAAAGGTGATCACAAACCCATGCGACCGCACGAAAGAGCTGTCCGACAAGCGGAGCATATGGCTCATGCGCGCATAAACAGGAAGGATCCCAAGACTGAACAACGTACGTGTGTGCGGGCGTCACTTCGTGAAAGGCAAGCTATGTTTCCAAATCTCGTGCGAAGTTGTTTCACCCATTACGTGCGACACCATGGACTCGGACACTGCAGACACGGAGGATCCGAGTTCCCCCATTCAACACTGCTTCGCTGCTGGCTGCATGATGTCCTGAACGATTCTGCTTCGTCATACGCGCAAGGCAAACTATCAAAACGCGCGCACCACGCCAAGCGATCCGCCGCACGAACGCAAACACGGCGCGGTCACTGAGACGTATGTGCTCCATGTGCTCGGTAATGGCGGACGGAATACAGGAACTGACGTCACTTGCAAGTTATGTATACGCGACGGTTAGAAGCAACTCAATCTAACGCAAACGTATTGGTTGCTCGGCTGTGCGCTCGCATGAGTACACCGCCGAGCACGATGTACTCGCGCAATGTTGAGATGTACTCGCACGAGCACACCTGTATTACCTGTCCGGCTCCTTACCGCATTTCAAGAATTTATCCGCCACAGCTCCCATTAGACAAATTTAAGAAAATGGGGCCCCTATAACGTAGCTTTCGAGGTACCTATGGGCTTACGCAACCCTGCATGGCGACGTGCGTATTTGCGTACAAAGCACGACATCCACCGCAATAATAATAATAATAATAATAATAATAATAATAATAATAATAATAATAATTATAAATTCCGAAGCAATCTGTGAGCGATAACACTTGTCGTATTTCATCGAGGGTGCATATCACGCATGGCAAGGCCATGAAGCTGGCAGGATTGAGCTACAATATGAACAAACATAAAGGATCCTCAGTATCGGCAAATTGCAGCTGTCTACGCTTCGAAAGTAGCAAGATGCTAAAACGGAGCTCACCTGCTGTCAACACTTCTTCCGTTTGGTAAACCTTCTCGTTTCTTTGAAAGAATCCCAACAAGTCTGCAGGTGGACCTCGGTGCGTAAATCTAACGACAAAATTGCTAAGACCGGCCGAAGCAAACGTACGTACGGAAAGGAGAAAAACCTTACCCATTTATTCGAATAGAAATGATTTAGAACACGCTGAGAAGGAGGTAATATTGACAACACAGGCACACACATCGTTCACGAGCATTCACTTCGGTTCGCACAGACTGCCCATTTCTCTAACGCCGACGGAACGGCCATAACACGGCAACAAAACACACCGCCCGGGGACATTACTGAAATTCAGTCTTGAGGTATCCCCCTTCCCTTGAAGAAGCCAGCCGAATGGAGGGAAACTGCCGCGACCCCCGGGCTCAACTCGGGAACTGCACACAGCGACTTTCACTCATATTTCACTCACAAATGCAAATGTACCGCACTGCCACGTGCATTGAACGTACACAAATGCAAAGACGTGAAATTTAGCAAACATGTTATTGTGACGGGTAGTGTTTAGCCGAAAAGAAATTTAAGTCAAGAAAAGCCACCAGCGCGCATACTGCCTGTCTAACACTAGTGCTAGTTGTTTTTTTTTGGGAGTCTAAATGCACAGTTGCTCTAACCTTTTGTTGTAGGAATGAGTTATAGGCGCATGAATGGATAATTCAATCATAAAAACAAGCATACCTTCGCTCCCATGACAGTCACTCATACTATGTTACACGCATAAGGGCGTCTTTCGTTAGGTGCCCTTAAAACGTCCTCAAGTGGATTTTTTGAAAGGTGCCTTTTATTTCACTTTACCTGAAGTTCTCCTCACGAAAGGCCGCTTTTACGCGCAAGGAACGGGTCGTTTGAGAATACAGGCGCGAGCTTCCCGGATAGCACTAGCAGCCCCGACTGACGACTGCGAAATATAAGCAAACAGTTCCAAACAAAACGGATATTTCGCTCAACGCGTTCACATTAATTGTGCTGTTATTTTTAGTATTCCAATATTAGGATTTCCCACGGCTCTAACGTCATCAGAGAACCCAGAATTATGTAAAGGTAATTATGTAGAGGGGCGCGTCGCGCACGTCGTGCGACGGATGCGCGCCAGCATTGGTGAAACCGGTGAAACAGAGAGAGCGCCTAAGGCGCAATGCAATACGTCAGGCATATGATATTTACCCATGATTTACTGCGGACACGCTTTTGACCTAAGTTGCTGCACGTTGCACGAACGGTGCGATTTTGTGAATTACGAAGCGGCAGAAACATACATGTATATTATATACATAGCGCATTTGCTCTGCGTAAGACGTATGTGACACCGAGATGAAAAGGTTTTCGTGTCATTTGAACTACGTATACATACAACGCGCGAAAAAAAGCAATCACGGTTATTTAGATTTTATATCGCGCATCCGAGTGATGGGGATGCGATGTCAACGCCGCACGATAGAGCAAAACGCGTCTAGTTGTACCAAGCGAGAAGTAATTAACCACATGGTTCACAGCCAGTGGCGTAGCCAAGGGGGATTGGGGGGTTCAACCCCCCCGAAATTTTTTCAGTTTTGGTTGCGTATATACCCACGCACACATACAAACGCACGCACGAACATACATAAAGTATGGCTGAACCTCCCCCCCCCCCCCCCCCCCGAAAAAAATTTCTGGCTACGCTACTGTTCACAGCAGACTCGCTTTTGTATTAAAAGATACAGTTTAGGCTGAATAGAAACATTCATTAACCTGCGGATGCAAGTACGCGAAAAACGTTCGTGAATGCATGATGTGCATTATCGGCAAACCTCACCTGAACAACTTGACAAACAATTGCGCCGCATTTGTATCACTTGCGGTAAATTTCAATGACAGATAGATGAGAGAAATATATAAGACAGTGCATTTGCTTATCGCAGCGTTAGCACGCGTGTTTGAGCTATTTCTAGCAACGTACACGGCTTTTTTCAGTTGATTAGTCGATACCGAAACTGAAACTGAGGTGGTGGTGGCGCCCCGATCGCCCCTAGCTGTCACTGTTTTTTTTTTTTTTCTTTCCTCAGACATGGCGGCCCCCTGCGGATCATGTGTACTTCGTGGTGTCGAGTTTGTTCGTGCGGGTGATTGTTACTGCATTGCATCTCGTTGTGTGTTGTGTGTGGCGGTTACTGACTTAAGCGCAAGTTCTTCACTGAGTATTATCCGCGGTACCCGGCAAATAGCCGTCATATGCTGGCCCTGCGACTCCGACAAGTGCGACTCCTTTGTTCAGTGTCGTGGACGGACGTGCTGTGTCCCCTTCAAATGTTACCGCACATCAGTGAGTAGCAGCGCCGCAATCCTTTCTCGATGACGCGCTCTGTCACCCTGGAAAATGCCTTGACGCTCGGGCACTTCGGGAGCGATACCGGGGAACCGCCGGACGCGGGTAGCTTGGCCATTCCTCGCTCGGCGCATCGCTTGACACCGCCGGTCAGCCTGCAGCGAACGCCGCTAGCGTGCTTTCTTGCAAGAGGTAAGTGATTTTGATCGTTCCGCTTGGTAAGTTGAGTTGTTCTTATTGCAGTATGCGTTATCGCCTAAGTAAATCGTTTAATGTGTTGGTACTGCATGTTGTTGTAGTTGTGTGGATTGTGCTCGCGCGCGACGTTTGTCAAGAGCGTAATCGGTAAATTTTTAAAGTTATCGCGTGCGCGCACGCACTTCTCTACGCTAAAAATTAGCTGAAAGGAGGCAACATTTTTGTCAGGCACACCATTGTCATGCGTTTTATGTTTACACGTGTCAAGTCCTCCGCGGTAGTGTAGGGGGTACGGTGCTCGGCTGCTGACCCGAAGGTCGCGGGTTCAATCCCGGCCGCGGCGGTCGCATTTCGATGGAGGCGAAATGGTAGAGGCCCGTGTACTGTGCGATGTCAGTGCACGTTAAAGAACGCCAGATGGTCAACATTTGCGAAGTCCTTCAGGACGGCATCCCACATAATCATATCGTGGTTTTGGGATCTGAAACCCAAACAGTTATTATTATATCTGCACTTCTCAACTTACCTGGAGTAACGCAGTGAAACCGAAGGCTCAACATTCATTTATTTTGCACGAGCTCTTAACGAAAAAATAGTATTCGGCCACCGTATTGTTCTATGAACCGTGAATCGGTACAGTTGGAGAAATAAATCGATTCAAGGGATATTATTCTTTAGGCGAGCATTTTGTGCGTCATTATGTAACGTGACCCGCGAAAGTGTTTACAAATAGCACTCTTGGGCACTGTTTATCGTCTTTCCAGCTATAGCGAATGTAGTAGGTTTGCTAAAAATGCAATTGCTGCAGCATGAGACTGTATTTAGTACGGTAGGTTTGACCCATTTTGTAGCCTTCATGCATGTTGAACTAATTTGACCAGCCGTACTCTCAGATGAATTTTCAGTCCGCCGCGGTGGAGCAGTCGTTATGGTGCACCGCTGCTCACCTAAAGGTTGCGGGTTCGATCTCAGCTGCGGCGGCCACATTTCGATAGAGGCGAAATGCCTGAGGCCCGTGTTCTCTGCATTGTCAGTGCGAAAAACACCAGACGGTCGAAATTTCTGGAGCCCGCCGCCTCGGCGTCTCTCATAATCATAGCGTGGTTTCAAGATGTGAAACCCTAGATATTATTATCAGCTGAAATTTCAATTTATTTGGCACTGTACGTACGTTCAGGCATTGAAGTTACGTGCGACATCGGTATTGAAAAAATCGTGAACACAGGGTGTCTCTGGCACCCCGTGTTCACGAATTTCATCTCTTCAAGCTTCCAGCTCACCCTCAAACTCTGCCTTTTTTTGTATTGGTATTACTTGTTTCCTAACTTCCGCAGCTGAATAGGGCGTAGTAAGTTCTCATCACTGTGTTTACACGCTAGTCATTTATGCAAAACCATTTGTAGATTATTCGTGCTCTACAGGTGGTACGAAAGGCGGGCTGCAGTTTTCCATGACTCTGGGGAGTATCATAAAGCAGCATTATTGTCGTGCCCACTAACTAGAACTCGGGCTGTATTAGGGGAACCATAAATTTTAGTTTTCACGTGGATAAAGTATGCTATAAATATGGTTGCACATTGCGTATGTGGCTAAAGACAGAAATAAGCCACCCTGCATCTAAGGTAGATAATATGGCACTTCTATGGCTTGTTTGGTTCAACGTGCAGCTTGACACAGACGAGGCATGGAGTGTCATCGAATTCTTGTTTGCTCATCTGTGCCGTGCGGCACGTTCAACCAAACATATTAATGTACGAACTCGCCCAACTTACCGTGTAAATCCACTGACATGGCACAGTGCAACACCGGCATGCTGAGCTTGTTGGATGTAAACAGACATGTAGACCACAGAAACTGTGCAAAAACTCGGCAATTTTCATCAGTGTACATGCTGTGAACATTCAATCAATAGAATCCATGTGAAAGTGTATTGAGCATTAATCACATGAACCATGAGGCTTCAAAAGTTACAGATACCATTTATTAACATTTTCTTAGTTGGTAATTGCTGAAGGCACACTATTGCATGCGGCTAATGGGGATGTTCTGTGTTATTAGTGAAATAATTTAATCTTCCTGCTGTTATTTTCTAACATATAAGTTAATCAGTGCATAATGTGTTAGCGCCTTGGTCAAGCAAGTTCAAAATATACCTGTATTTCTCTGAGCCATTTAATATTCCCTGTAAGGTTTGTGTGAGGCAGTAGCCTGCTTCGCCTAAGCTTTAAGCTGACTGGAAACAGCCTTATTACACTACTTTCTCTCAAAGCCTGTCCTACCAGACTTTATTGGCAACAAACCAGATCGAATCTTTGGCAATACTTTAACAAAGAAACTGTTGCAGCCTGCTCCTGTCCTGGTGAAGCTGGGGATGACCGCATGCAGCCAATCCTGATCTGAACCTGAGTAATGACCAAATGCAGGTAGACCCAGGCTCTGTCGTAAACAATTTTGAAATTATTGTTGCCACAGAGTAAGCTTTTGCAATTTACGTGTGCCTGCTCACATGTGGCGAGGTTCAGTAAGTTTCATCTGCTACACATGAGCAAAGGAACATATAGGAGTGCTAATGTAGTGTAGGAATCTCCTTGGTGCATAGAATTCAAATGCATTAAGTTCTAAAGCTACTAAAGTGCGTCGTTTGATTTCCAAGTTAAGCTTAATCTATAAAAGCAACCTATCTCAGGCACCAGAACTTATCAAGCCTAGAAACCAGTTACAGTCCTGTGTTGTTCATATATCCATGTGTAACAGGCATTATTCCAGTTTTCTTGTTCATGTTTAGTAATGGCACTGCCCACAATCCCTGCATTGATTCAGGGAAATAGGCCCTGGTGCAGCAAAGATTTGTATGTTATTGCTACAGGGTCGTAGTGAAGGTAGCACAGAATGACAGACACATACACACCATGCAGGGGCATAGCCAGAATTTTTTAGTGGTTGTGGGCCAGCCTTACTTTACATATGTTTGTGTTTGTGCATGCATTTGTATGTGTATGTGTTTATATACACTACAGCGCTTCAAAATTTTGAGGGCATTCGAAATCCCCCTTCCAGCTATGCCAATTACACCATGGCTTGTGATGTTTTGTGCAATATTGCATTCTTTTATGCTGTTCTCATTTCAACATGTGAAACTTCCTTGCAGCACCTTTTTTGAAGCGGTCCTATGTATTGAAAGTAAGGTGGTGCTCTCACGGTGCTCTCTTTTTTTAGAATGCTGCAGCACTTTCAGGCGATACAAGAAGCACAATTATACACTCTATCGACCCTTGTAGCATTTTCTTTCTCATTGAGAACCACACGGGCTTGCAGTCACTCCTTGCTTTTGTTGCTTTGATTGAACGTTACATATGGCTGCGAACATTCTGTCCTATAGTTGCAGTACTCGTAGTACTTCGGTGAGACCTCATGCCTGCGCAGAGATACATGTGCCATAAATTCTTTTGTTGCAGATATGCACACAGAGAAGTAATGCTTCATGAGGCAAACAGTGCTTGTTCATCTTTTGTGCACACATCTTCAAAGCCATATGATTGCTGTCACGAGGGCCAAATGGAACACAAAACAAATACATTCCTCCTATTGCCGTCTGCCTGGTACCAATCTGTGGCGCCATGGTGAATCTATACCATAGTATGAACTTCTCTAGTGCAGAAATATGAATTTTCTAGTCGCAAACGCGACTATGGCATGTTAGGAACTAAAGCTGGAAGCAGATTCCGTGTTTTGCGCGGGCGAACAAACTTCACATACTGCGAACGCCGGCGTTGCCGCCGACCACGTCGGTTGCCATAGCAACGACACATAAAACATTTTTCTCTCTTGAAGTTGCATCGTACCGCCGATAGATATCCGGTGCCATCGCCGGAACAACGGACGCGCGCCGTTGTTACTTTATCTGGTCGAACGCGTCTTGCAAGCGAACCGCGAAGTTGTGCCCTAAGCCTAACCGCACCGTGAAAAAAAAGAGGGGGTAGCGGTTCCAAAATTCCTTGACCTTGTTCTATCCCGTGCAGAATGCTGTTTAAGCTACCATTGCCGCAGTACACCGGTGCGCTACGGAGAAGCGTAGTAAGATTTAAAAAGGGGCTGTTAGCACTAGTCACGGGACACAGCACATTTTGTTCCTCAGTTACTAATCCATGTATACACCGCATAATTGTGAGTATTATATAGTATGATCGCTGACGGGAAAAAAATTAGTGGCAATCATTCGGAGCAGTGTATGACATTTCTGCAGATTTAAAGGGACACTGAAGGGCAAAACGATTTTTCGTGTATTAGTTAAGTACAATTTCACGATCCCAAAAACACCACTCTTACCGCGACACGACGCTTGGTAAGCGAGAAAACACGCGAAAAGAAAATGTGGGTGGAGATGCCACCTTGAGATTCCCGCACCAAACACTGTGACGTCATATATTTTGAAGGCGTCTACTGAGTCCTGCGTAGCTTCTAATCGATAAAAATGAGGTGCATTGTCATCTGTGGGTGCCATAGACCTAGCATACGAAGTTTCAGAAAATATCATCGAGCCAGTGTCGCGAAAATACGAAATGTACATTTGAAATTTCTGACGTCCGCGCGCTGATATAGGCGCCAAATTTAAAAATAAAACTTCAACCTTAATTTTCTCCGCTAATAATGAACTTATGATAGTGAAACATATGGCATTAGAGTTCTCAGAGTGCAGTTTGTCAATCTAAACCACTTCATTGTTTTGCTTTAGTGTCCCTTTAAGAAACAGGAAACAAAACCGTAGGGCAGTTTTTTTTGCGCCATCCCCACTTGTTACTGCTTTACGAACCTCCCGAATTTCAAGGTCGCCAGCTTTGCAGATCCACATTTGAATTTGCACAGTCTGTCAAAGGATTCTACAGGTGACCCAAGTGCTTATGTGGACTTCGCCATTGTTTGCACAGTGGGGTGGTTCAAAATACTGCTTTTAATGAAATAGCAGCGTCCATGTTCACTGTGCACGAATTTGGTGTCGTTGATTGTTTTGTACATAGTTTTATTTTATTTTCTAAATGTTAGCCTTCTCTGTTATACTGCTCCAAATTCGGCATTTTGCGCCTGCCCTGTGTGTTCTTTACTGTCTCCTGTTCTCGCGCTACGCTTCGACATGAATCTGTAGAAACTTGCCCAGTACTCTACGTTAAAAAATGAATGTTTTTTTCCTGTAACCTGCTCAAAATTTGGATTTTCGTGCTCCAAAAGTAATATTTTGCTGCTTCAAAAATTATTTATTTTGGCTGTTGCACCCTTGAATTACATTTGATGCCATCATGCCTGCATGTGAGTTAGGCAAGAGTTAGATTGTTTTGTTTTGGTTTTAAAGGACACTAAAATGAAACCTTAGGACAGTCTAGACAAATAAATTATTTTTAAATTCTTGAAGAGCTCTAATGTAATTAATTTTGCGTAAACTTCATATGTGAACTAGTGGTAGAGAACATGAAAATATTTCACTTGTTAAGTTTCATGATGATTTTCAGCACATGTGCGTTAGGGGTGACGTCACAAATATTGCGTGTTCTTGCATATATTTGCCACATTTGCTTGCCAAAATTTTCTAAAACCTGCTCTGTAGGAACATAATGTAAACAATATGGACTGGCGGATGCTGGCAAAATCTGCGCTGTCATGCAGAGCTGGCGTGGGGACTTCTACGAGGTGTCGCCTCGTGTATCTGCTTTTCCTACATTATCTCGCTTACGAATGCCAGGAAGCTGAGCTAGTTGATAGAGATTCATGAAAAAAATTGGCCGCGTATCTGCGTGCTTCGCTGCAAATGTCGTCGAAAGACGATAGTCTTGTGCCGGCCGTACTACACTGTTTTGCCTTGCCTCAGACAGCGCTTTCTCTATGTTGAATCGGCCGCATCTGGCTGGCCTTGATAAAATAGAGGAGGCGCTGCGTGAGACATGGGCGCCATCTGGCAGTGCTGTCGAGAAACATCACCTTGTGCAGAACCCAGCAGCAACATATCGTCGGCCGAGGGCTTTTTCGTGCATAGCGTCGCTTTTTGAGCACAGCCTAAGAAACGCTGGGGTCTTCATAATTACGTATCTATGTATTTTCTTATAAAGAAACATACCAGAGACTACTTATGTATTGACGTTGCTCCTCAGACATGCGTAACATTTGCTTTTTGATCGACAATGTTCACAAGTATGAACAAAATCATTTGCGCAAGATGGCTGGGCGCTGAGAAAGTGGTTAAACTTTGGTCGGGTGGCTGAATCGTGTGACGTGCCGACAAACAGAGAAACAGACAGACAGACAGACAGACAGACAGACAGACCAAAATTTCTGCGTTTAAGTATCCCAAGAAAGACTATCGTCTTTAAAAAACGGTAGGCATGCAAACACGGGCTCAAGGGAGAAGTCAAGACAACACAAATGCTGACTAACCTTATTCGGTTAGTCGTTTAGTAGGCATTTGTGTTGTCCAGACTTCCCTCTTGTGTTCATGTTTGCATGTGTACTGTCTTTCATGAATCGCCTACCACGCATCTTCTCGCATTAAGAGTGGTGTCTTTGGTATTCTGAAGCTTTATTGCACTAAATTATGGAAATAGCTTTATCTCTTTTGGATCCCTTTAACCCTTTCCCAACCGAAAACGAGCTGAGCTCATGCTAACAGTTTGTGCCACTCCTAGCGAAGAAGAGCAGGGCTCATACACGCTGAAAGAAGCGTCTGGGACGCCACAATTAAGCTATTCTGATTATGTTTGCTGCGTTATCTTTCGCTTCAACTAATGGTGGTGCCGGCGCGTGCCAATGAATGCCGATTGCACCTCGCATCGGACTCTACAGCGCTCGCGCTTTGCTTGCGTAGCAGTGCTGTACTCAGCGTGTCCAATCATGCAAGAAGGGAGACGGCCACATCGCGTTCTATTCTAACCGACCCCATCTCAATGGGTACAGGCGTTCGCTGAACACACTTTGGAATTCACAACGTCCTTCAATTTTTGTGCAAGCCCCTCAAACCTTTGACGTCGACAATACTCTCTTTACTCGTGGAACATCACATGGGACTCGGAATAGCCATACCAGTGGTGACGTCACGAGGTGCTGCCAACTCAGATGAGCACTCACGCTTACTTTATAACCAAATTAAAATATTTTAGCTAACGTCTGGTACTAAAAATCAGTCAGAAGTGCCCCGTAATCAGGTCAATCAAACAACGCAAACATCTTCATGTTTCAATTTTGGTGTCAAGGCACCTTTAAGCTTTTGGTTGAAGTGATTGCAACTGGTTTCATTGATGCTATTGCTCCATATTGCAGCAAAATCAGTTTATTTGTTTTTGTTTCATTCTGTTGTAGCATGCCTGGAAAAGTACTTCAAGGCAGACCCCAGCCCGGCTGCGCCACCTCAAGGAAACTGCCTTGCTGCCTTCTGCAAGCTCCTAAGAAGTTACTTTATGAAGCTAGCCCGCAGGGTATATGTGTTAGGGATCACAGCACGGAGAACAAATAAACACAAATCTTTCGTGCAACATACATTCATTGATTCCGTGCTGCATCAACACATGTGGCTGCATCCTTGGCCACGTGAAGACACAGACAAGCTTGTTAAGATCAGTGGTAGAAGGTAGTCTATAATCATGCTGTGAAGTGCAATGTCTATTTTTTCAATTAACTCAGAGTTCTGCCTTGACTCGGGTGTCCAACACCAATCTACCCGTCTGCCCGTCCCTCAGCATACACCCACCGTGCACCCATCATCTGTCCATTACTCCCACCATTTGCCCATCGTCCACCATCCACCCGTCATCTGTCCATTACTCCCACCATCCACCATTTGTCCACCATCCACCCATCATCTGTCCATCACCCACCGTCCGTCCACCACCCACCGTCTACCCACCGTCTGTCCACCATTACCCATTACCATAATCCACCAAGATGGTGGGTGGTGGGTCCCACCATGCCCACCATTGGGCAAATTTTCAATAGGGTATTATGTCATTTCCGCACGTCATGGCTCCAGCAGAAAAGGCCGGAGAACAGTCTGGTAGACTGTCGAACTGCTAGCGTACACAAATCACCAGCACTGAGCTCAGACCTTCTAGTTAGGAGGTTCAAAAACACTTGAATCAGCTCCTGACCCCAAGAAAGGATGACCCGTTGAAATAGTGGAAAGCGCATAGAGCTGCACTTTATCCAGGTACCACCAAATATTCTTTGCGATGCCTTCCCATACCTGCTACGGAGGCGCCCAGTGAGCGCATGTTTTCAACTGTAGGAAACACCGTAACATCACGGTGAGACATTACGAGGCAAGGTCATGTGGAACTGCTTGTGTTTCTGCATGACAATTTGTAGTCGTTCGGTGGCAGTCACTCACCGCGCCATGTGCTCGAGGACATCAACAGGTGGCATTTCTTTGTTCTTTCTTTCAGTTTCCGAAAACATTATTCGTATACGATATTCACTTCTAATTCAACATTTTTGGCCACTATTCGGCCCTATTCTATTCGAATTCCGATTTCAGATGAAATTTCACTATTCGCACACCCCTAATTGCAAGTGTTTGTCTGCTAGACCAGCGTACTAGAGAACCTGATTCCACAAGACCAAGGATACTGAAGTGTACTCTGACTGATGCTTGTATTTTGAACATATTGTCGCTCTAAATAGAATCGGTATCACACTACCTCGTGGGCTGCAGGCATGGAGTCTACACCCTCCAGGCGTGTTGTTACACTTTAAGAAGTCTTTCTTTTTTAAGAAAAGTGAATATTTAGCTTTCCCCCACAATCAGATCCTAAGATATTTTGTATTGTGGCGCGGGAAAAAGCTACGGATTGTGACGGTTCTCTTCAAATGTTCTGTTGGTATATTTTTCCCTTAACCGCCATGAAACCAATAATGACAAGTCTGGAAAAATGAATTCTTGCTTTTGGCGATATAGACTTACTCAACAGCTCGTTTCTGTTCAGTAACGCTTATATTTTTGGTTGAAACTTTCCATGACTCTTTTCGTTTATTAGCTATGTCTTGCCAGTGTATTCTCTATATTTTGAGAGCCTAGGCGAACGCTCTCATCGGGTCCTGGAGCGTGCGCTCCGCCGCCGCTCACCACGGCCTCGACGTGGCGCTGTGTGGATACAATAGGTTTGGAGACATTGACTTACTCAACAGTTAGTTGCTGTTCAATAAATCTATATTTTAGGGGCGAAGCTCCTTAGGGTGTGGGTCTTTCCCTCCTCTGTAATAGTATGTTGTAGTAGCCACTTCTAGTTAGTTTTAAGAAGTGCTCACTAGATGGCGTTGTGTGTATATGTCCTTGGAAATAATATCACTAGATGGTGTTGTGTGTATATGTCCTTGGAAATAATATCACTAGATGGCGTTAGTGGTTTTCGTATAGTTGACGATTAAAAAGGATAGATAGCGCTGTTATAATTGGGATCGTCGGGCCGACGCGGTACTCGGAGTCGAGCACCGGAGGTGGACTCCATCGTGATCAACGGTGAGGTGAACTTCACCAGAGAGGAGGTAGTCAGCTCCACAGTGCTCTCGTGTGAGTCGCATGCAAAACCAAGGCAGCCGGTATCTGCGGAGCATGCGGCGGCTCCGGTACTCACGGCGGCACAACCCATAGCCAAGGACGCGTGGACGGCGTCCGTTGGAGGCCGATGGGATGATAGAGTCCACTGCACGGGAACCGCGCCGGTGGGAGCGTTAACCACGTTCCCAGATGAGAGGAGCCCGTGTGGTGCCGTAGCGTGAACTGGTATCGCGGCGCCGATGAATGAAAGTTGATCCGCCAAGGCGGTCTGGACGCCGTCCCCGGTCGGCGTTCGCAGAGCCGGAAGGTTACGGGGTGATGAGGAGGCATAGACGCTGTCCCCGAACTGTGGTTGGTGCGGTGGCAGGTGGGCGGGTTCCATGGCCGAGGAAGCGTGGACTTTTTATATAATGATTCATGGGGCCGATACACGGAAGATTCATGGTTTTACTGATGATTCCCTCCGGAGCTTCGGCCCCACTCATCATCATTCACCTCGTGGATATGCTGTGAATTTTTTGGTCGAAACTTGCTTGCTGCGTGTTGCGTGTTGCCTTACGGACGCGTAGTGGTCACTTGGCTGACTCGCAAAAGGAAATATTATGGCGTAGTGGGCATTGCGCCACTGTACTTGCAGTGGTCGTTCTAGGATAGTTTGAAATGACCAATTTAACGCCCACAGACGTTCGTCTCTTAGAAGTACTTGTTGCTGGGCTAGTTGGTTCATCATAATAAGGGAAAATTTCAGACGCCAAACACCGCAAACACCGTCTCTTTGCGGTATGATTGACGCATCCACCGAGAACCGAAGCTTGGCTAGCAATTGAGAAGGCAATGTGCACGGGGCCCGATTACGCTATCGCGTTCTACTCTTGAAGGCGAAACACAAGCGTGCTTAAAGTTTTGTTTGGTTAGTGGCTACGGAAAATGGCAGCTTCGCACTAGGGTCGCCAAGCCTGAAGGAAGTGCGCTGCTGGGCAGCCTTCTTTCTTTCTCTTCGGTTTTCTTTTTCTTTCCTCCTCCCTTTCTTTATTTTTCTACTTTTCCGTTTCTTTCTGTCTTAATTTCTTTCTCTCTATTTACCTACTTCTTTCTCTTTCTTGCTCTTTTTTATTTTTCTTCCTATTTTTCCCCTTTCTCTTTCTTTTTTATTTCGCGCTTGCTTCCTTTTTTTTTCTATTTTGATACGTGGTTTTGCCTGCGTTATGCCAAGCGCGCTAGTTGTTTTTTTTTTTTGTTGCTGATGGTAAACAATCCTCATCAAGGCGCTCGAAGAACAAGAGGAAGAAGACTTCTCCTTGTCGAGAGCGCGCGCTCACGTATCATCATCAAGTCATTCGAGGAACAAGGGGAAGAATACTTCTCTTTGGCGCGAGCGCGCGCTCAATATGCTACACATGCAGTGTTCCACCGAGCGACGACGACAGCATACGACGGCCTACGACAGCCCGGCCCCCTAAAGTGCTCCGCACTTATTACCACTCCGAAAAGGCGCCGTACTGTGGTTGTTACCAACGTTTCCTAGTGCGGAAATTCGGCCGAAATATCACCAAAAAGCCGCGATGCGAAGAACGAAGGGCATCCCTGAAAAACGAGACAGCGGCGCGTGACTGGCTCGTGTACCGCATGTGACCGTGGCCAAGTTGTTCAGCGGGTTTTTCGCGTTATTCCAAGTGTAACTTTTCCGCATTTCTTCTCTGGCGCTAAACATTGCATCATCGCATATACAGGAAGACATTCATCGTCAGCAGAATGGAGACAATAGACGGACGCAAATTCAGGCCGATTCTTTTGACAGTGTCATAAGAAAGCCAGTGGCGTAGCCAAGGGGGGGGGGGGGGGTTCAAACCTCCCCCCCCCCCCCCCCCGAAATTTTTCAGTTTTGCTTGCGTATATATGCACGCACACATACAAACGCACGCACGAACATACATAAAGTATGGTTGAACCCCCCACCAAAAAAAATTTCTGGCTACGCTACTGTAAGAAACACCACTTTTCGAATCGGAGACCGACAGATCGGGCTTATCCAAGTACAAGCCCCGAAAACCCACGCAGGTGTTCACAATAATATTGTTATCGTGCGTATACTTGTTGCAGTAACGATAATGAGATAGGTTTCGTTGTTTTATTGCGTAGTTTTTCGGAGAACCGTCGTCAACATAACACCTGTGGATTCAGTTCAAATGGGTTTATTCATCACATCGATTCGCTTGTCAATAAAAAGATAATATTGCTGCGTATGACGTACGTTCAGATACGATTCAGATAGGATTCATCATTACAACGCTTATTGTTGACAGGACGGTCAGTAACCTGATCATTTGCAGTTGGAATTTCGGTGGGGCTATTGTTATCTGACTCACCGAGTCTCAAAAATGAACTTACACTGCGCTTTGCTTATGTGGCATTGTTTTTGTTTTGTTTTTCGATGGGAATATATCGGAATTTTTGTCATTTCACGGCGCAATGTTTGAGAGAACAGTCAGGAACCAGAACACCTGCGGATGTCGTCTGAACGCGGCTATAATAAATCGCTGCGAGTGCCCTTAATGAGGGTAGTGTACTCTTCATAGCCAATGTTTATTGCGAAGATGATATTAATGTCCGGTTTGTCGTTTTGCGTGGCTTTTTTAGAAAACCGCAAATAACGAGGTCATCTGTAGTGGTGGAAGTTCAAACGCCTCTGTATATAAAGCCATTCACCTAGTCTCAAAAATAATGTTACTGTGCGCTTTAACATCTATGTATTTCGAAATTCCGATAATTAGGTACAATGCGTAGACTGAGGGCGCAGATGTTCATGCAAAAGTCACCAACCAGATACACTTGTGGATATGCTTTGTATGGGGCTATTTATGAACGAATTTCAGTACTACGTTTATCAGGTTGTCTGCAGTCGGCATAAAATATGGCGATGCATTAAGAGATCAAGCGAGCTAGGCATCGGCAAAGGTAGTGAGACCTTGTTGCGCCCGGTCTAGACGTTCTCAAAGAATTGTCCGCGATTGCAAAATCAACGTAGAATGTTAGCACAGTACTTGGCATACAGGAAGAGAAAATCTTCGCGGGCTGTAAATCCAGTTTTCAGTGAACACCTGACCAATACAAGAGAAAATGACGATTCCAAAAGAAACGCCAGGAAAATGGCAACGAAAGCAGTTTTGTACATACCATCAAAATAAACATTGCCACATAACTTTTCTAACTGATTGTCATTCACAACTTGGGTTTCTGAATGGATGTTACCATCAAGTATTTGCAGTTTTTCCGACGTTTTGCAATCGACTCGGTCGCATCTGCATGAAAATTGTTAGGGGATAGCGTGACAAGCCACAATTAAACGCCTATACTTAGAGTTCAGAGTAGGGTGAAGGGGGGGAACAGGGCTTGCTGAACGTCTTACCAGTGAAGCTGTTAGGTTTATTATCCGGGGACTGTTCTCATTTACTAGCAGGTATGGCCAACAGGAATATAACAAGCCCCTCTCGTCAGCACTGCACCACTAAAAATGATGAAGTGCGGGATCAAAAGCGTATGCGCCAGAGGAAGAGAAAGAAAGAGACAAAAAAAAAGAGAAAAAGAAAGAGCGAGAAAGAATGAGACAAAGAAAGAAAAACAAAAAGGAAAGAAAGGAACCAACAAAGAGATAAAGTGAGAAAGAAAGAAAGAAAGAAACAAAGATGGAAAGAAAGAAAGAAAGAAAGAAAGAAAGAAAGAAAGAAAGAAAGAAAGAAAGAAAGAAAGAAAGAAAGAAAGAAAGAAAGAAAGAAAGAAAGTCTGCGCGTTGCTCAAACACAAAGACGTAACAGCTGTGACAGATCTTAGTTCACGCTCCTCCGGTGTACAATACCTGCGCGTTCTTGTCGAGCGTCCTTCTCTGTGCTCCAGCGGCTCGCTGCAAGTATCGAATTACTTGTCGTTCTTCGTGTGACATTCCAATTTCTTGCTATTGCATTCATTGCTTCGCCGTTGGGGCGAAACTGTGACTTTGTTTTATTGAGCGAAATGTTACGAAAGGAAGGAAAAGAAACAGAGAAGCCGGGAGAAAAAAAAACGATTAAAAAGTAGACAAAGAGAGAAAATAAGAGAAACAAAAAAGAAAGAGAGAAATTAAGAAAAAGAAAGAGAGATAGAGAGAGAAAGCCAAAGAAAAAAGAAATAAAGAAAATGAATGAGCAAGAAAGTTAAACAGAGAGAAAGGAATGAAAAGAAAGAAAAATACTGAGAAAAAGAAATAAATAAATGAAGGGAGAACGACAGAGAGAAACAAAGAAGGAAAAACAGGAAAGAATGGAAGTAGCAAAGAAAGAAGAAAAGAAGGACTTTGTGGAAGGCATTTCGCTGGGACAGCAGGAGCAAATGTGTACCGCCTCGTTTGTATCGATACAGACCACGTCTAACAATGTGATGCCATCAGCTAAACTTTTAGCGAGCGTTCGCGACGTTATGTCATTGACGTGAAGGTGCTTCACTTTCTTTGAAGGGGCAAATGTGGTAGGCGTGTTGAAGGTAATGGAACCCCGTGCCTGCCGCAATGGAAGCAGATACTGAAGTGGTTAGATCTCCCCCAACAATATGGAAGGCGCTGCGTTCGATTCCTAGTACCGCCAGGCACGCACCGGTTTTTCAAATGGGAGTGATGCACCTCTGCCTGGCACTTGGTATCGAGGCTACTCATGTCAAGATGATACCCTCTCATTTTCAAACTCTTCGTTACCTCCCCCTCGCCCTCGCTGCGCGAAGCTTCGCGGCGCTCAATTGTGGGTTGCTTTCCTGTGATCAGACCATTATTACTATAGTACTAATGGGACAGTGCCTCGCCCGTTTGCCCTCGCCTGTCTCCCGCTCTAGAAAAGCCGTGATTATTAAACATGGGCTGTCTTATGTTTGTCATTTACACGCTCAATATTCGCACGATCACTGAAAGCTGGAGAGAATGTCCCTACCATTATTGGCTCCGTTAGAGCTATTTAAGTAATCTTGGGTGTTGTGGTTGTGCCATGCTACAAATAATAATCGTCGTTCTGACCATTTTTCACCTCGCGTAACAACATAACACCTGCATTGTGCTCTGTGAAATACTCAAAACCTTTTTAAGACAACAGGTAACAGCCTATTCTCTCTTGTTCGTCGTCGATAAACAGGACGCGAGGTCTGAAGTAATAAAGGAAAGAACTGCACAGTCTTTTAATGTCCACGATGTATACATAAGAGTGCCTCAAAACAAAGCGTTGGGGATCTTTTATCACCGGTAAGTTTTTTTTTAAATGCGAAGCATTTCTTAGCGAACTTCGGCGACTTTGAGCGTATCTATCTATCTATCTATCTATCTATCTATCTATCTATCTATCTATCTATCTATCTATCTATCTATCTATCTATCTATCTATCTATCTATCTATCTATCTATCTATCTATCTATCTATCTATCTATCTATCTATCTATCTATCTATCTATCTATCTATCTATCTATCTATCTATCTATCTAGCCGCCTACTACTTTGTGCTCTCCTGGCCGTATCGTTAATAGGATTTATATCAAATTTGGTATGGCATAACATGACTGTATGACGAACATAAATGGCTGGCCATATCATGAAAATCATGAATAACTCGTCATCAAAAGCGCGATTTGTGAAACTAACTTGTCATGAAAAGCGTGATGATGGGATGTCGGGTTGTCTTAGAACGCGTAGATATACATCGAGATAAGCTAAAGAAATGAAAAATCTCTTCTTTGCTGTACATGCCTGCATAAGTTTAGAAAACAACGGAACATGTTTTAATCGAATGTGGAAATAATACACTCGTGCGAATGTTAGGGCGCTAAGCTATACATGGAGCCTTGCGTATTATTAGCAACATTGGAAAGTTAAACTGGTCGACGATAGAAAAAATCAAAGACCGCAGGATTTGTGGCGGAAAAGTAGGCAGAAAGCAAAAAAAAAGAAGGAAAACTAAGGTTGAAAACGAAAGTTGGACTGCGAATTTATAAAGTTGTTTTATAAGAGAACGTTAATTCAGCTGGAAGACATGAGGCCGTAATGTAATACTACTACTACTACTACTACTACTACTACTACTACTACTACTACTACTACTACTACCACTACTACTACTACTACTACTACTAATAATAATAATAATAATAATAATAAAACCTGGAGCTTGGCGAAGCGCACGTCAAAGCCCCGTTACAAAACGGACACAATTTAATACAACCATCCACTGTCATCGAAAAAACTCACATGGTCCCTCATATGCATTCACCTGTGATGGCTGGTTGGCGAACGCCATTTTTTTCTTCTTCTTCTCAGCTGATTGTATTAACCGATTCTAGAGATGTCTGCACCTAGCGTGATTCTGCATTGCCTCTGCGATGGGAGGCATCCCAAGCTTTCAACACTTCCCGTTCCTTCGGGATCGGTGCACCTGCGACGATGACGTGTGCTGACGTCATCATTGGACGTCATATTGCGAGGTCACAGTCACGCCACAATGACTTCAGGATAGCATAAAAAAATTCTGGCGATATGTGAAGCCACGATGACGTCATGAACCGGCGTCGTTATTTCATGATGATTTTTTCCAACAGTCGCGCTGACGCCCACAATCACTTTTCGTGTTTGAACAGGCCTCGCAGGCTTTCGCCTTAATAACTGCAGCCGACCACCATCGCAAAGTTCAAATCCTCTCCACGCTAGGAACAAATGGGAGACGACAGAGAGGGAAAAAGCATCCACGAGAAAAAAACAAGAATGCTGGCACAAGGATGTGCGACGTATTATCTTTTGACTTTGGCCTGCGCTGGTCACATGTGAATTAAGACAATCCCAGTTTTATTCAAGGAAATATTTAGTTTTCGGATCTCTTCAGGAATGTAACCCTCGAATACGTCCCGCGGATCGTCTGCATTTTTCAATGATCAGTGACGAATAAAATGTTGAAATTACCTTATCTCTTGTAAAAAAAAAATGCCCCCCACCTCCCTGAAGGGAATCGTGAGGAAATGCGAATGCATTTCTTGCGCCGAGAAATTTCGCCTTCACCGACTTCTGCCATCGCTTTGAGAGGCGCCCAGCCAGCGAACGGTCGAGTGAGGCGCGAGCGGACGGGAGAGTGGGGCGCAGGGAGGAGAGAAAGCGAACGGCGAGAGAAGGAGCGACGAAGCACTGCACCTACCCTCTCCTACAGTCTCTCGCACCACATGCTCCGGTTGCTAGGGGCGAGGATAAGCGCGCGCGCCCGCAGCTGTTGCTATGGGAGAGAGAGTGAGAGCGGAGAGATAACACCTACCGCGGACAACGCCGGACGCCTCACATAGCCCGACTAAGAAATGCATTCGCCTTTAAAAATCGTATTACCAGCCTACCACACCACGCTGGCCGAATATTCCGAAAATACCCTAAAAGTGGGGTAAGTACCCTATGGTTGGCGACCCTGCTACGCCTTTGTGTGGTAAAATAATGTCTTAATGTGTTTGTGTATAGCGTACATATATCTCACCCCGAAAATAACTATTAATTGTACCTTAGACTATGTCCGTATCTGTATCGTTTTACGAAATTTGGTGTTCTGAACACTGATGGATTATGGAATGCCATCTAGCTAGAACTCATGCGTTGAACCTTTCAGCCATGCGATGGTTCACAGTGGAAACATGGTACTTTATCTGAACATTGGCAATACCATACGCACAGAAGAACAAGGTATCATTTGTTTAAATTTTTATTACACATGAAAGCTATAGTAACGGCCGCCGATTTGAAACGCTTAAAAAAGATTACCGCTACGCCCAAACAAATGGAGTAGATACACGCATGTACGTACCGCATTGCTGCGTGCATTCATCCTACGTTCGGGGTTTATGATGTACTCTCTGTCGCAAACCGTGAATGTAACAATTACGTAAGTCGTTTCTAGCCGGCTTTTGTGCTTCGGGAATAAAGCATAAAATTCAATCAATGAGGCACTAATACTAAGGATAAAGAAGGCATTTATTCAGACTGTGTTGCACGTCTCATCTTTGCACTGGATATTTTAATTGTTCTCGATATGTATACTATTCTTTGGAATTATACATTTTACTAGTTTTCGACATGCGTAGATCGATTCCAAATGCGTAACTCTTTCACGTTCGTTTTTCCATTTGCCGTCTTGGGTAGTTCTTCTAGGAACACAACCCCTCCGTATAGATGTTTGCAGTACACCAGCTGACCTACAGGAATGAAATATTTAAAAGCATGAGAGAATTAAAGCAACGTCATCTGCATTTATTTGAGATACAAACGGTTGTGGCATTTGTGAGAGAGGTGACTAAATGGAACAACCAAAAAAAAGAACCCCATGGTTAATGACCAACAGGGCTTCCATAAATGACAGATGGAAATATGAAAATCATGACGTGCATATCATGTACAACATGATTTACATGCCACGCTCATGGCTCGCTCGCGGCCGTTTCGCTAGTTGATATACACCAAATTTGGTATTGCCTGACGTGACTGTATGACGAACATGAGTGGCAGGGTAATATAGAAACTATGACATGTCATTGACTTGCGTGCCACGCTCATGGCTCGCTCGCGGCCGTTTGGGTAGCTTGATATACACCAAGTTTGGTAATGCGTCACGTGACTGTATGAGGAACATACACGACAAGGGGAAATATTAATGAGAACTAACAGACAATGATGCCAAGGAAAATATGGAAACCATGACATGTCATGTGCAACATCACTTGCTTGCCTCGCTCATGGCACGCTCGCGGCCATTTCACTAGCTTGATATACACCAGATTTGGTAATACGTCACGTGACTGTATGACGGAACATAAATGACAAGTGGAAATATGGAACTCATGATATGTCATCTGCAACATGCCTTGCATGCCACGCTATGGCACGCATGCGGCTGTTTCGCTAGCTTGATATACACTAAATTTGGTATTGCGTGACGTGGGTGCATGACAAATATAAATGACATCGTAAAATGAAAATCATGAAATCCATGTCATATACAGCATTATTCACGTGCCACGCTCATAGTGCGCTCTCGGCCGTTTCGCTAGCTTCATATACAACAAGTTTGGTATTGCATGACCTCACTGTGTGAAAAACGTAAGTGACAAGCGGTAATATTATAAAAAACATGACTTCATCAACAGAATGACTTGCATGTAACGCTCATTGTGCGCTTGGGTCCAGTTCGCTAGCTTGATATACACCAAAATGGGTATTGCGCGACGTGACTGTCTGATGACGATATACGCAGGTGCTAACATGAAAATCACGGCATTCATGTTTTTACAGCATGATTTGCTCCTTGCTGGTTGCTTCGCATTATATCGATTCCCACAATGCGTCGGATCTGCCGTTTTTTTTTTTGTTACATCTCAATGTCCCTATAGCGTAAGTCGACTTAAGTGGCCGCCACGGTAGGCAAGTGGTTTTGTGTTTTTAAGCTTCTAGTGCACAACGCAAGACGAGGACAGAGTGAAAACCTAACAAAGACAAGCTCTTCTCTCCGTTCAGTTCTCACCATGTCATCGTTTTCTGCTGTTCGCTCAGATGCTGAAAGTGAAGTATCAACATAACCAAACTTATTGTTATTTCTAGCGCTCCTATTGACGGCTGCTGACCCGAGAGACGCGGGTTCCATCTCGGCCACCGCGGTCGCATGTTGATGGAGAGGAAATGCTATGTGCGATTTCAGGGCATTCTAAAGAAACGTATGCGTTCGAAAATTATCCGGAGGTAGCAATATATAAGTGTCTCATTGCCCGGAGTCGCTTCGGGACGTTAAATCCTTACGAACCAACCGCAAATTGAATTATGCCATGGGTTATTCGAAAAAAAAATCATTGGCACTGGTTGCACTAAGTCGCGCAAGGCTGGGTAACAGCAGGGCTGGTGGGCACCAAGCAGGCCCTGGCTTGGCTGCGATTTTACCCTTTCACCTCCCTCTTTCCCACCTCCTTGCTATACTATACTATACATGGCTATGCTTGCTCTCACCAAGAATTTTTTCGCCGAGAATTGCCCTCTTTCTCTGTTTTTTTTCTCTTTATCTCTCTCTTTCTATCGCCCATCAGAGTTATTGCATTCCACGCCAGGAGGAATGGGTGCACGTGGTTTGGGAGCGAAGCAGATGACAGAGAAGGAAAAGAGTGCGTGCTGCTTCATGACGATCATAATTTTCTGTGAACGACACACGGCCAAGCTAAAGCATAACAGCTCTGCCGTCAAACTGAGCGGTATGATAACAAGCCATCAGCATCAAAGAGGGGCGGTGCCGTACTTCCCAATAAAAGGTATGTTTGATAAACCGCTTCCTACTTACTCGCTACAAGGTCCACCAGTTCCTGCTCGGTGACGAGCGGCTCTCCGCGATCGTTCTTTCTTCTCACAACAAACGCAGTGGGAGCTTCATTCACTGTTTCGTCTGGAACGCCCACCACACACGCTTCAATAACAGCTGGATGTGTGGAAAGAATAGCTTCCACCTCGTGAGGAAACACTCTGAATTCTCGGAATTTGATGATGCTCTTGAGTCGCTCAACGACGAAGAAGCGTCCGTCTTGGTTGTAGTATCCGAGGTCGCCTAAGGGTAATTGGGAGTAAAATTAAATCACGAGGCGGAATGGCAAGGGTTGAAATAGAAAAAAAAACGTGGTTCATTCCATCCTTCATAGGAATTTGTTTAACGCTAAACAAAAACGTGTCCGTACACTAGTTGAAATTTTTACTGTATATTGATAGGAAGAGAGCTCGCACACCGTCTATTGGTGGATAAATGAGAAAACTCCAACCAACATTTTTTTTAGGAAAGAAACCCGATGTTTCGAACCCGGCCTGGTTCCTTCTTCGCGGGTGAAGCCGGTCCGGCTTCGAAACGTCGGGTTTTTTTTCCTAAAATAAAGGTTGGTTGGAGATTTCTCATTTATGGAGTTTCTATCCCAACCAGGCAGACTCCTGCCAAATGTTCACCATTCACCGTCTATTGGTGTTTGGCCGTTACAGTAACCGTTTTACGCGCATGACTCCGCGTTGAGGCTTGGTGGCACATCTCCAACCTTAGGACTAACATCCATGATACATGAATAAACAAACTCTATACTGTTCCTATAGTGTTTCATGGGGTATTGTGGTTGTTGTGCTGCGATGCATTCGGCATACAGCTGACCGTCCTTTATACTGCAAAGCTAGGAAGTGATGTTCCGAGCGTGACCTCAAGATAAACTGAATGTATGTGGGTACACGGATTCGGCGAGGCGCACTCACCCGTATGAAGCCAACCATGGTGATCCACAACGCGCCGAAGCTGGCCGTCGTTACCAAGGTAACCAGGTGTGACACTAGGTGACTGCAACCAAATCTCGCCATGCTCACCAGGTCCCAGTGCTTGACCCGAATTTACATCAACAACCTGGGCAGAGAGAGAGATGAATGCCTTTCACGTCGTGTGAGTATGCTTGCAGCATTTGCCGTCCCGTTTCTCCTCAGTGTGTGGTAGTGCCCAGGCGGAGATCGCAGGCACAGATCGCAGCTAACCCATCACGTAATAGAAGCGGGAAAGACGACAAAGGGCTACGCCTTCCCCTCCCTATGGCGGAGAAGGGTGGCGAGTCCGCTCGAGAATTTGAAACCAGCTGAAACAGATGTTCCAACCCCTGTAACTTCCTTAAGTACGTATTCGCAAAGTTCTTGCGGTAGCATGTTCACATTGCAAAAGTGCGCATATTTACGTTCATTACAATTTTTGGACCTCGGGGTTGTTTATTGGCCCCTTAAAGCATATTCCTTGCTTTGTTTCCAGGAACATGCTAGCTGAAAGCCACTAAACACTAAAACATAAAAATACATGACTCAATGAACCGATGTTTGCTGACTCTATATTTTCTGTTAGTTTACAGAAATGACGTCCAACACGTTCAGAAATACCACACACATATACTTCTCCACTTTATAATGAGAATTGTGACGAGGTTCAGGCATATCGCGATCCGATAAATTGATGACACGTAAGATTACTACAAAATTTGCTCAAAAACGCGTGATTCATTTGAAATACATAGCGATAAATCTGCCATCTTCCCTCCTGCGCCCCCTTCCATCCGCTCGCTCGCA